>ML368454.1:207261-218150 GCA_005239525.1 Nicotiana knightiana | reverse complement strand
CCATCTGGTTCTGTCTCGATAGTATTGCAATAACCGTGTTGATTCCGAACTTGGATTTCCAATAGATCAATATGAGTGTTACCTGGATAAGGGATCATCGAAGCTAAGGTAGACAAGGCGTCGACTAGTTCGTTGTGAAACCTGGGAATGTACCTGAACTCGATGGATTTGAATCTTTTGCTCAGGTCTTGCACACATTGTCTGTATGGGATAAGCTTGATGTCTCGAGTCTCATATTTGCCTTGGGCTTGCTGGATAAGCAAATCAGAATCTCCCATAACCAATAGTTCATGAACATCCAGATCAAGGGCCATTTTCATACCCATGATACAAGCTTCGTATTCTTTCGTATTATTGGTACAAAAGAAACGGAGTCGGGCCGTTGCGGGGTAATGTTGTCCGATAGGCGAGATGAGGATTGCCCCGATCCCAACTCTTTTCATATTGACAGCCTCATCAAAATACATTTTCCATACATGGGTGGTGTCCGGAACTACTTCCTCTATTGAGTTGACTTCTTCTTCTGGGAAGTATGTGCTCAGTGGCTTGTAATCATCATCAACTGGATTCTCTGCCAAATGATCTGCCAAAGCTTGTGCTTTCATTGCGGTGCGAGTGACATAGACAATGTCGAACTCTGTGAGCAGAATCTGCCATTTTGCGAGCCTGCCAGTGGGCATCGGCTTTTGAAAGATGTACTTCAAAGGATCTATTCTAGATATGAGGTAAGTGGTGTAGGCTAGGAGATAATTCCTCAACTTCTTAGCAACCCAAGTCAAGGCACAACACGTCCTTTCTAAAAGGGTGTACTTAACCTCATAATTGGTGAACTTCTTGCCTAAATAATAGATTGCCTGTTCTTTTTTACATGTTGCATCATGTTGCCACAGAACGCATCCAAAGGAATTATCCATCACCGATAGATATAAAAACAAAGGCCTACCAGGTTCAGCTGGGACCAGTACAGGGGGTTTTGACAGATAGTCTTTGATCCTATCAAAAGCTTTTTGGAAATCGTCCGTCCACTTGATAGCAGCATACTTTTTTAGCAGCTTAAAGATGGGCTCGCACGTGGTTGTGATCTGAGCAATGAACCTACTGATGTAGTTCAACCTCCCGAGCAAACTCATGACTTCCTTTTTATTCTTCGGGGGTGGCAAATCTCAAATGGACTTTATCTTAGATGGATCCAATTCGATGCCTCTTCGTCTAACTATGAAACCGAGGAGCTTCCCAGATGGAACCCCAAATGCACACTTGACTGGATTCAGCTTAAGGTCGTACCTTCGAAGCCGTTCGAAGAACTTTTTCAAATCGCGCACGTGATCAGCTTGTGTCATTGATTTATGATAACGTCATCGACATATACTTCTATCTCTTTGTGCATCATGTCGTGGAAAATGGTGGTCATGGCCCTCATGTAAGTTGCCCCTGCATTCTTCAAACCGAATGGCATGACCCTGTAACAATAAGTACCCCATGGAGTGGTGAAAGCGATCTTTTCAGCATCATCCTTGTCTATTAGAATCTGGTGATACCCAGCATAGAAATCCACGAACGATTGTATCGCATGCTTTGCGCAATTATCTACAAGAATGTGGATGTTTGGCAAAGGGAAAATATCCTTCGGACTTGCTTTGTTCAGGTCCCTATAGTCAACACATACTCTTGTTTTTCCATCCTTCTTTGGAACAGACACAACATTTTCCACCCAGGTGGTGTATCGGACAGCTCTGACCACGTTGGCGCTCAACTGCTTCATTATTTCCTCTTTGATTTTGTCACTCATATCCGTTTTAAATTTTCGTTGCTTTTGTTGGATTAGTGGAAAATCAGGATATGTGGGAAGCTTATGAACCACTAGGTCAGCACTTAAACCCGTCATATCATCATAAGACCAAGCAAACACATCTCTGTATTCAAATAAGAGTTGAATCAAGGAATCCCTGGTTTTTTGTTCAGTGTGAATGCTTATCTTTGTTTCTCTAACTTCTTCGTGACCCCCGATATTAATAGACTCAGTTTCATTGAGGTTGGGCTTAGGTTTATTTTCAAATTGGTCCAACTCTCTTGTTATTTCCTCAACAGCCTCTTCTTCGTCATATTCAACCTCCTGATGCATTATTTCGAAATTAGACAGCTTTTTAAGATCGGGGCGTGAATTCCGCATGCATGTCATGTTATTAAAGCTGACATTAACGAAACTGAAATGGAAACAAAATGACTGAATTAGGAAAAGGAAAAGATACAAAATTTAATACGAAACTGAACTGCATTTCACTGAATTCAAAAGGATAGAAGGGTTAACATCAAAACAAAACAATTATACTGAGATGTTTGGATTACAACCCTGAAAGCAACCCAAAAATACAAAAAGAAACTATAAAAGCAAACTACCAAGTCTCCTTCCTTGTGGTAAAGGAGTTGTTTCCCAATTGTTGAGCATGGTATTTGGGCCAATTAGTTGCACATTGTCACGACTAGTGCCTTCACCTGCCTGAATCATATTTACTTCAGAAAACATCTGGCTGAATCCATGGTAAATTTCATCAATGTTTGCCTGTGCCGAGGAATGTTGACCTTCTTGGAGTCGCGGCTTGACAAAAGTGTAGAAAATGTGAGGGATAGGTTGTTGCAAGACCCATCCGTGCTTTTTGCGGTGTTTGGCTTTGTCTTCGTCTGCCTGTGTCGGCCTGAAGCCTAAACCAAAATTACTCTGGTTACTGAACGGAGAAATGGGCTCCAAAATTCCTTGCAATGATACCCCCAAGCCTTTGCCTGGCTCATAACCTTATCTCAGCATGAGTGCCGCTACCATTACGGATGTGGCAGAAAGACGAGGATGCAGAATGGGCCTTCCTTCCTCAACATGGTCCGCCACAACCACTTCAAAAGCCTGATAGACGATGGACTCACACCCTTCCTTGGCCTCAATACAGGGGATTAAGGGGTCTTTATAAACGGACGACTCGTCTTCCCCGTGAACAATAATTTCTTGCCTGTCATGTTCGAATTTGAGCATCTAATGCAAAGTGGATGGCACAGCTCGGGCCGTATGGATCCATGTCCTTCCAAGAAGAAACTTATGAGAAGTGTCCATGTCTACTACTTGGAAGACAATTTCGAAGTCAACCGGACCAATCATCATGGTGAGGTTGATCTCCCCAATGGTATCTCTCGCTGAGCCATCAAAAACACGGATACAGACATTGCTGGGTCGAATTATGTCTGTATTGATCTTCATGCTTTGCAAGGTGGAGAGAGGGCATACATCTACGCTCGAACCTCTGTCAACCGTGACTCGCTTCACGTAGTGCCCATCACATTTAACAGTCAAGTGCAAAGCCCTGTTGTGCCCGGCTCCTTCTTCAGGGAGTTCATCATCAGTAAAGGTGACTCTGTTCACCTCGAAAAATCTGTTAGCCATCTTCTCTAACTGATTCACTTCCAACCTCGAGATTTTTGGAACGATTAAAGTTGTCTTCTCTGAGCTCTGGGCACCTTTCACAATTAATGGCACATCCCGGCTTGGACTTACTTTTAGACATGTTCCTTCTTGAATTGTTCCTGACGTCATTTCTACTCGACCAGCCGACTTGTATTCTTGATCTCGGCCAATCATTCCCACAAAGTGAACATCATTGTGTACTGGCAAAGGGTTGTTGGTCACATTAGGAGGGTCCTCGTCATTTGTCACCACAATCAGTTTTTCAGCAATTAGTCTTTCTATGGCTCTTTTCAGAGTCCAGCAGTCATCGGTGCTATGCCCCGGGGCCCCTGAATGATATTCACATCTAGCATTTTCTTGAAATCCATGTGAATCAGGATGCATATGGTGTGGAGCTATGGGTCCAATCACGCCTATTTTCTTCAGCTTCTGGAATAAACTAGAGTATGATTCAACTAATGGGGTGAATTTTTCTGTCGGCCTTTGCTCTCCACCATAATCCTTCCTGGGACGAGCATTGTAGAGTGCCCAAAAATTCTGCTGCTGAGGTCGGGGGATCCTTGGAGCTGGTGCCCGTACTTGCTGATTGGGAGGCCGAGCATAGGACTGAGCATTGAACACTGTGTACTGTGGTGGGCCCACAGAGTATTGAGGAATTGGCGGAGGATAATAATGTCGAGGGTAGCTGGATTGCCCCTGCTGAACTTGCACACAAGGGTGCAGTGCCCCCCTTCGAACTTCCCCGGATCCCGAAGTCATCATGGACCCCTCATCTCCCCTTTTTTTATTTGCAAAACTCCCCGACCCATTTTGGATAGCTTAAGTGGTGGCTTTGAGAGAAGCTTGACTTACAATTCTGCCAGTCTTGAGGCCATTTTCGACCATTTCCCCTATTTTGATTGCCTCTGCAAAAGGTCTACCCATCGCGGACATCATGTTCTGAAAGTAATCTGACTCTTGAGCCTCCAGAAAAACAACAATCAACTCATGGTTATCCATGGGTGGCTTGACTCTAGCCGTTTGCTCCCTCCACTTGATTGCATACTCCCTAAAGCTTTCAGTCGGCTTCTTCTTCATATTGGACAGGGAATTGCGATCTGGTGCAATATCTATGTTGTACTGGAATTTCTTGATGAAGGCCTGAGCCATGTCATCCCAGACATGCCAGTGAGAGATATCTTGGTCGATGAACCATTCTGAGGCTACCCCCGCAAGACTTTCCCCAAAATAAGCCATCAGCAATTCTTCTTTTCCACCTGCACCCCTCAGCTGGTTGCAGTACCTTTTCAAGTGGGCGATGGGGTCGCCGTGTCCATCGTACTTCTCAAATTTTGCGGTCTTAAACCCTGGCGGAAAATGAATGTGAGGGAACATGCATAGATCACTGAAAGATACACTTTTGTGACCGCCTAGTCCTTGCATGTTCTTTATGTTTTGTTCAAGACTTTTCATCTTCCTGGCCATCTCATCTGGCTCAACTGTCTGGGTAGGCTTTTCATTTTCCACCGGGGACTCGTACTGAGGAGTCTGGTTGTATGGAGCCGAGACCCTGAAAGCCACATTTGGAGAGTAGTATTGTCCATCATAAGCATGAGATGGTGGCTCGTTGTTAGTCCTCATCACAGGTGGTGGTGGCGGGACTGTATATTCCTGTGCGCCAGACACGACAAGAGGGGTGTTCCTGACTGGTGCGGCTGGAGGTCGCACATTAAAGGTACCAGGGGAGGCATAGATGTTGTAGTTTGGCACGTACCCTGGTGGTAGAATGTGATCACTTGTTGCACGGAGCGGTGGTTGAGTAGCCAGGGGTACGGTAGAAGTTCCTTCTGAGGGACCCTGAGGTGGAGGCTGACCGGAGACCCAAGCTTGATATACATCCGACAATTGTTGTTTTAATCTTCTCACTTCCTCCGACTCTTGCTCAACTGACTGGCCCTGGGGGTCATCACTGACCAACTCGATTTCATCATTATTAGCCATTGGTACCTTCCCTTTAGATCTGGTGAAGTAATGATGTGTTGCCAGTTTCACCACAAACCAACCACCTTAAGCTTACTGACTAAAACAAAACAAATGTGTTAGGGTTAAGCATTTTACACATATGACACACGTAATATGCCATGTTCCTAACATTGTCACCATTTCTAACATGATTTTGGAAGGCTTCATGTTTCATCCCGGCTTATGAGGCTGCTGCTTATTGGTGCTCTCAAATTTTCTTTTTCTCTTCTTTTTTTCTTCTTATTTTTTCGCTTTTCTTTTCACTTGCCTATTTTGTTCCCTCATTTTAGAGTTATTGAAATATTTTGATCGAACCTTTTAGGGGTTGCCTACGTATCATGTCGCCGCATGAATCAGATCATTACGTAGTTCAGGGACACGACCCTTTTTTTTCTTTTTCTTTTTTTCCTTTTTCTTTTTATACAAAACAAACATTTTTTGGTTCTCTTTTTTTTTCTCGAAATTTCTTTTTTCCAAAACAAAATCTTTTTTATTGATTTTAATTTTTTGATACAAGACTCAATAACAAGAATTACATAAAGATAACTGTTTAAACACGACCAGACTTGACTCAAACAAACTTTTTAAGACAAAGGGCAAAATAACAAGACTCAAAACAACAAAAGACTCTTACATACTCAAAAACCACAAAGGAACAATCAAAATGATCTGCCAGCTGAAAGAAGATCCAAAATTCTCCAAGAGAATCCACCAGAATTATTGTAGTCATGGAGCCTATTCCTGCGGTTGACCCCCAACATCGCGGTATATCCTCTCCAAATCTGTAGATATGTGACGAGCGACGTTCAATGATACTTCAGCAAATCGTTCGAGCGTCATTCCCTGACAACTCCTGCAAGATTGGGAGGTATATGTGGCTACCTCGAGGATTTTTCCCTTACTGTGTTCCTGAGCCAAGTGAAACTCTTGATTTTGTTGACCACGGGTCTCGGCTAGATCCAGTGCATCACGCTCGCGCTCCAAGGCCATATCTCTTTTGCGCCGAATTTCCAGCGACTCCCCCTCCAGCCAATTGATCATACTTTGGTAGTGGTGTCTTTCTATTTCAAACTCCGCGATCTGGCGCTCCTTGCTTAACTCAACTCCCCCTATCTGATCTNCACTTTTTCCTGCCTAATTTGAGCTTTGAGTGCTCGCCTCTCTCGTGCCCACTTAGCCTTTTCCCGCTCGAAATCAACTTGTTGTATGTCCATGGCTGTCTCCAGAATGCCTTTATCTTCTTGTAAAATGTCAATACAGGATTGGAACTCTAGTGTTACTTCTCTTCTGGTTTCTCTAACTCTGGCCTCGATCTCCTCCTCCTAATCAGTCGCATGCCGTATGGATCTTTCTAGCCTTTGCTCCGGGATAGCCTGATTGTGAAACCACTCAAGGTATGCGAGGCTTACCTCCCCACGTTCACGATCAGCTACCATCTCGTCCAAATTACAAAATCGACTACCAAACCAGACCTTTTGTGCATATGACTCCCTTGGGGGATCCTCTTCCTTGAATTCCCATATGAACGGACGCATGTCCTTAGTCGGAGGCCTCTTTTTCTCTCTCCCTAGCTGGCGCATGACGCGTAGGGGTGCATAGGGTTGGAAACCTCTGAAACCCATGAGTATGAAGAATGGACGATACGTCGACATATGCATGATCCTAGCAGAAGGGAACCAATAATAGTTCCAAGTGATTCCATCAGCACTCAACGAACCGAGCAATGTCTGCCAAGCCCTCACCCCCTCTGGAAGATTACAACTTGCGGCCCTCTCTGGGTGACATCCGATGTAATTCAGCCAATTTTTCATTGAAATTTATTACTATTGGATGATGATAACGGTTCTCTATGAACCACATCTGCAGTAGAATGTTGCATCCCTCGAAGTAATATTCACCCTCTTGGCAGCGGGTCAAAGCTCGAAAAATATCTCCCAGAATCATGGGAAGAATGGTGTGATCCTCGCTACTTTGCAAAATCGAGACCACCGCAGCTAATCAAATTCTGATGCGCCCACCACGCTCTGGAAAGACCATGATCCCCAGAAATGATATCATGAACGCGAAGACTCTCAACTCCCTCCATGCGTCGTAACTCAATTGGTTGACGAATTCTGTGCCCGAGAAGTTTTCAAACCCTTTCTCGTCCCCAAATCTGTCATAGAAATATTCCAACGGAACCCAACCTTCGTCCAGGCAACCCATCGGAATTCGACGGAGGCATAACTTTTTCAAAAAGTTTTTCACACCAATTTTCCTCGGAGCAGCAGGCTTTTTACCACGAAGGTCCCTCCCTAATCCGGTTAACCCACCTAACTCTTCTAATGTAGGGGTCATTTCACAATCTTTGAACCTAAAGACATTGTTCAGGGGGTCCCAAAAACCTACTAGAGTCTCGATTAAATCTATGTTAGGCTTAATCCCCATGATGTTTGTGAGGAACTTGAGGTGCTTAAATAATTGATTCTGTTCCCATGTCGCAAAACTAGCCCACCAATTACAGAGACTACTCGGGGTCTTATCTCTTATCAAAAACATAGGGGGTGTCTCGTCCCTTACCCTTTTCTGGTTGCTTCTTTGTGGAGAATTCATGGTGAACCTAAGAATAAGATAAAAAGGGTCAGGACTTTCCTAAGCTATATGAAATTGTGATTAATCCTTTTTTTTATTTTTTATTTTTTTTTTAAAAAGGAAAAAGGCCATTTAGGACTCGATCTATTTACTATTTTTGAAATTAGCAGACACAAAAAATAGGAAATGACTATTATTATAAAATCGGTATTTTGATTCTTCCACGAAAGGCTTAGAGGATTTCTCAGTAAAAATGACTAAGCATAGGGACAAAATAAAAATAAAAATAAAAATAAAAAGGTAAAATGAGAAATAGATAAACTAAAAATGGCTATTTAACAAAACCAGCCCTTTGGTACTTCCCATGAAGATTTTAAGGTTGTCTTGAAAAAACGGCCGGAATACGAGGGCAAACAGTAAAAGGTGACCAAAGAATATGAAAAAAAATTTCTTTCTTTTTCGAATTTCGAAAAAAAACTTTTAAGAAAGGAACCCCTTTTTTTTTGGGATATTTGGACCTTTATTTTGAATTCATGAAAGGAATACTTCTAAAGAATTTTATTTTTTTTTTGAATTTTCTTTTCAATTTTCGAAAGAGTGAAAATATTTTTGATTTTTTATTCTAGTTTTTTTTTTCAAAATGTTTTTCTTTTTTTTTTTTGAAAGAAAGACTTCTAAAAAAGAAAGAAAATATTTTTTTTTTTGAATTTTGATTTTTTGATTGATTTTTTTTTTTAATTTTGGGAAAAAGACTTCTAAAAAGAAGGTAGAAAAAAAATATATTTTTTCGGATTTGATTTTATTCTCTTTTAAAAATGGAAGAAAATATTTTTGGGCTTAAACTTTTATTTGGGATTTCTAAAGAAAGACTTCTAAAGAATGAATTAAAGGAATTTTTTTGAATTTTTGAAAAAATGGGGGCCGGACTTATGAAGTTTGCCTACGTATCTCACATCCGGTGAGAATCAGACCCGCGTAGTTCGGTGAAACTGAGTATTTTTCTCTTTTGACTTTTTATGAAATTAATCTTTACATCTCACGTCAGACTACTACAAAATCTTAGTAAAAAAAGATTATTTGTACTAAACAAGGAGAGTGTTTTTTTTTCTTTTTTTTCTTTTTTGAATTCCGCTTAACTATTTTCTAAAGCCGGTCAACAATGCAATTAATCCTTCCAAATGATGTAATCAAGTAGCACAAAAGTGGACATGATGGTCTCAAAGATGATACATGTCTTATACGGACCCGACTCCTGTGTCGAGTTTCGCTAAGTTAAATGCACGTGATGCAAATAAAGCGAACCTACTAGGGATATCCGGCATGAGGTTTGTTCTTCTAGGTTTAAATCCTAGTGGAGAATGTATCTAGACTGGCTTACTCGAGCGGACAACTCGAGCCGAGGAGGGTCAGTATACCGGTAGCATTGCTTTCCGGCTTAACTGGTGGTGCCCCCTGCCTAAAACATGTGTGACTAAAATCCTTCACCAGGTGAAAAGCACCTCGGCTATCTCAAAGAAAGTGGGTTATGTCAAGCAAATGCCCAATTTTTGATTTCAAGAAGATTCAGAGGGGGTACGTGAGAAGACAATTTATATGTACAGTTTAACAATATTAAAGCCGTAAAAATCGAACAAGTAGCACATTAGGCACAAATAAATTACAATATATACAAAATTAATGAAGCCAAATAAAAAGTCAACATGTACAAGCTCGAATTCTGGTTAGTCCCCAGCAGAGTCGTCAAAGCTGTCACACCCATTTTCTAACCCCCAAAAAGAATGTGTGTTATTGATTGTGGGTTATTGTGGGTTAAAGGGTTTTTACAATTGAATTGAAAATTTTGAAATAGGGATTATTTTATTTACAGAGTCCCCACTTGGAATTTATTTTTTCCGGTGTTCCAAGTCACCTTTTATTTGAATCCCTATTCAAAGAAAAACTTGACTATTTTATTATTGATCTGCGAAAACAAAGTTCGGGTAAGGAATTATATTGACAGGGGAGAAGGTGTAAGGCATTCCCCGAGTCCCGTGGTTCTAGCACGGTCGCTTTTTGACTTAAACTTGGCTTGAATTAATTTTGGACAAATTGATATTTATAGTTTTTTGTGTTTTACTTGTCCGCTTTTACTTTTTGATTATTAGATCTATTAAGGAAAATAACCCATAATCACGCTACGTGAGCGAATGCATGATCGAATAACAAAATTAATTAACTTATCATAATTGCGCCTCGAAAGCGAATCCGAAATCACGACAATCAATTATTTGTAGTACTTTTGAGAAATTACTACATTTAAGAAAATTATTTTTTGAAAACTATTAAAAGTCGATTATCGCGCTATGCAAGCCAATCCGCGATTAAAAGAATTAATTAAATTAGAAGTTAATTAAAGCTAGTAAAAATAAGATGAGATTATTGAATTAAATATTAAAAGCTAATATCACGCTACGCAAGCGAGTCCGTGAATAAAAATTTAAAGCGCGCCTACTAGTTGCGTAATGTCTAAATTATTTTGAAAATAATAATAATTGAGTTATTTATTAAAACAATAAAAAAAACTATTTTTTATTAAAATTATGTGACTAAGCTAAAATGTAATAACTAATTGAAATTATTTTAAGAGAATGCATTATTATATTCTATTTACTTTGTCGACACTAAGCTTGCCAAAAATTATTCTAAATTTGGTCCAAAGTGTAGTGGGTACATGACAAAAGAAAGCTCTATTTACATCTAGTCGTTATTAATCCATGACTCTTGAGTAAAGATGAAGAAAGAAAAGAAAAAAAAATTAATTCACGTAACTAACTTGATTTTATGTTACCTTAATGACAAAAAAAAAACTTATTAAAGTTGCCAATAATAA
>ML368454.1:185853-207094 GCA_005239525.1 Nicotiana knightiana | reverse complement strand
AAAAAAAAAATTCTACTTCATTACCAATTTACAACCAAACATAAAAGGTTTCACAATTCTAACATTTACTTTGAGCAACCAAGAGATGAAATAAGAAGCAGAAGAAACTAAAATGATTTCAAGTAATCAAGTCTTCCTCATTTCATTCATATTATAAAAAACTACATTATAGTGTTAAGAAGAGTACCTAGACTGCAGAAACAGCAAAGAAGGCGACAGGGATGGACTTTGTTATCCACTATCCACTGAGCACAACAAGAGTGTCGAAAATTACAGCAAACAAATAACAACAACTTGGAGCGGACAGCAGCAAGCCCGTAACAAACAGAAACCCAGAAACTTGTACCAAAGACAAAGATAGAAGTTGTTTCTATACAACTTCTTCCAAACCAACAAGACTTTAAAAGAAACTTACTGGAAAAAATCTTTAGTACTTTGCAAACTCCAACAACTCTCCTTTTTCTTCAGTTGTATTTTCTTAGAGTGTAAAGGATGTGTAAAGATGTTCAGTCTGTTCTCCTTTTCTTCTGAAAAAATGACCTCTTTAAGTTGGAAAATAAGTTCTTTTGGACAGATTTTTTGTTCACCAAAAATCTGTCCAAAAGGACTAACTTTGTGTGCCAAAACAGTCCATTTTTCACCAAATACTGACACAAAGCAGAGTAGTTGCGTTTCCAGCATGCTTAATCAGTAAAATATCCTACAACCATGTACTTTTAAACTCAACTATTCAACTTTTATCTACACATGACTGAAATTCAAACTTCTACACTCAAACTCCAACCAAATATGAACTAGCATAGTAGAAACAAGACTCAAAATGTAATCGAACTAAGTATTTCAGACTAACTAGATTAAAATGAGTTCGGCTTGTGCAAAATAAACATGGAACAACAAACTGAATTTTACAAGCCAAAGCTCGAACGGAAACTAAACGAACATTGTTAAACTATCACGATTAATAATAACTATGTAAACAATTCAACTAATCTTTTTGGTTTTTCATGAAGTCAACATAAAGGCTTAACTATCGACTGGCTAGGTCGAAGAACAAAAAATCAGAACTTAATAGACAACAAAAAACCACTCGACCGGCTAGGTCGAAGAACTGAAATTCACTTTTTAACAAATTCATACAAAATAGTCGACCGGCTAGGTCGAAGAACCAAAAATAATTAAGGACTAATACTCAATTGCACATACATAACAACAACACTAATAAAAATTAAACCCTTAAAACTAACACTAATCGCAAAAGCGAAAAATCAGACAGATAATTAAATTAAAAAAAAAAAAGTAAGGTTTATACCAATCGAGAAAATTCGACGACGAATCAAGCGAAGAGGAGATGCCGTGGACAACGAGTCGTGACTGCCAGACATTGAAGTGCACGTTTCATTTTAGCAGGTGCCAAAAAAAAACAAGTTTTGGCGTCATGCTAGAAGGAAACGAGTGCTTTTAAGTCGAGATGAAGCTAGAGTGAAGAAGCACTGGTGGTCTTGGGTGGTCGCGGCAGAGGCGGCGGCAGCGTGGTCGCCGGAATTCCATCGACGGATTTTCGGGGTGAAATTGACATCAATAGGCAGGTCTTGAAGAGCCCTACCCATTGATGTAAGTATTGTGGGGTGGTGGTGGCCGGAACTTCACGAATTTGAGGAAAATAGTGGCGGCTAAGGTTTTTTAGATCTAAAATTTGTGGAGTTTGATGGGAGTTTGAAGGATTTGGTTTGGAGATATGGAGAGAGGAGAGGGAGATGATGGAATGGTAAAATTTTGAGGGTGTTTGGACAGCGGCAGGCGGTGGTGCCGCCATGGAGAGAGGCGGCGGTGGCTAGGTCTTGAGGAAGGAAAGAGAGAGTTAGAAGAGAGAAGAAGAAGAAGAAGAAGGGGGATAAGGGAAATAGGACGAAAACTTGGGGGATTTAGGGGTTTAAATACCTGAGTGGGAGATTGATCTTGAGCCGTTGGATCAAGTGGGAATGGACGGGTAGGATGGAGTCTTGGTTTTACTTGATGAAACGACGTAGTTTAATCATGAAACTACGTCGTTTTGGACCAGGCTGGCCGAATTGGGCTGAAGTTTTGGGCCAATCTGGCTCAATTTTAATTAAAAATACAATAGCCCAAACTCTTAACCCCCTAATTATTTTATTTAGTCCTAAAGCAAAGTATACAAGTAAAAGAAAAGATCTTTTTGGTTTATATAATTTAAAGATACAAAACTAAAATATACAAATAAAAGGTAAAAAATATTTTTGGTATCTTTAACGAAGGAATGCAAATAAAAATGCACAAACAATTAAAATCATCCAAATACTAGTATTAAAAGCATGCAAAAATTAGGTATGCACAATGTGTAGCAAAATAGAAAGCAGAAAATTCTGTTGTTTCTCAGACTTGACAGTTAAATTACATTTAGCTTCTCAGCAAAATGAACAGTGAGATATTCGAAGAGATTCACCTCCAAGTTACCGGTTTTTAATAGAGACAAGATTATCAACTTCACAATCATGAGTGTACTTCTCAAAGATACAGTCTATATATTCATTTTAGCCAGTCTCAAGTATCAACTCCCCTTCAGGCCTTTGACATTTAAGCCATGGGAGTATTAACAACTTCACCAACAAACAGTTGATTCTTTCCTGGAAATAGAAATATGTATATGCTGCTTCAGTAGTCAAAGAAATCAAAAAGGGGGGAAATAATTCAAAAGGGAACGGTTGTTAAGATATAATTAAGTAAATATTAACAGCTTCAGATGATTACCTTATGTTAATTAACATGATATCAAAACTAGCAGAGGTCCTTTGTTCAAGTCTCATTGCTACATATTGTAAGAAAGTTTACATATTTGGCTCCTTAAAAAGAATCAAGCCCGCGTATGAGTGAGGAGATGTGTGTTGAAGATATAAAAATATATAACGCCTTGGACCACTTCACTACATTGCCTTAAAGTTTTGGGTTGGAAACTCACATTCTTTCATATGGCATCATATCCAATCCGTCTTCATAATTGTTTCTCTATCGTTTTGGACAGATATTCTTCTAACATTCGCCCGTCAACCCACTCTAGGCTTCTCTCATATCTCTTTCTCCGCTTCAGCTCTACTCAAAGATGTTTAATCCGCCTTTAAATCATAGAGTAAATCAAGTTACATATGCGGGATTGTGTTAAAATACACTTGTCATTTTTTGATTGCATCAGAATTTACAATGATGTTTATGATGACACACAATACTCCACCTATCGTGTTAAGGTTTTGGGTTTAATGCAGACATTCTTTCACAATATCGAACTAGAATTCTCATGTGCCTATTCCGACTGATCCAAACCACACCTTAGGACTTAGGCACCTCCATTACAGATCATAAGCAATTTGCACTCCTTGAAATTTTAGGTAATTGTAAAGCCAGTCAATATTCAACATGAATATATTGCCATCAAGTTGAATATATCGGCAAAATCCAACCAATTCATTTTTTTCTTTTTTTGGTAAAGGGTGAAACGCTATCAAAAATACTTTCACAAGGTAGGGTTTGCGTACACACCAGACCCCACTTGTGGGATTACACCGGGTTTGTTGTTGTTGGTAAAGGGTGAAACTCACAAGAGCTGACATAAGATAATGTCAGATGCAAATGAATACTGGCACCTAATACCAATCATAAAGAGACATTCCCGATAGAGGACAACTATTCACAAAGTTCCCTAGCATATTATAAAAAAGGTGGAGCCAAATCAATTCCTGAAATACAAATATACAATCAACCATTTTAAAAGATTTCTAAGCTTTAGAAGAAAGGCATTCAAAACGTTGGAAGACATCAACGTTACCTTGCCCCAGTATGTTTCAAGTGTCAAAAAGTTACAAAAAGTGTACCTGATAAACTTACTCAAGCAACAGCGTCAATTATACAATGAAAAGGTATCACACCAAAGAATGCCTTCCAGACAAGAAAATGAAGAAGCTCAAAAACACATCTATGGAAGTTCAAGATCATCCTTTCCTTGCGAGCTACGAAGAATTTTACTGGGGATCCTGCATTATTCATCCCAACGTAAACAAGGAATAATACCATATTCAGAATTCATAAAAGGCTAATCCTATGCTGTATTGAAGCGGCATTTAGTGAAATAGGATTCATTGTGAGAGCCACGTCCGTCGCTAGATGATTGTAGCTTGAATTGATCAGCTTTTACCTATTACCAAGAAATCCTCCATCTCTGCATAGGAGTTACGCCGAGCTAGGCAAGAAATAAAATCTGTACTGTCACTGCAGTAGCTCACAAGTAATGAAGCAGATGCAGAGTTTTGGAACTCAAGAAGGCTACTGCTAAGAACAGACATTCAAACAGTTCAGGTAGTAGACAACTTACACCTCTGCATTCGATATGGCTGTAAAACAATTCAGTGACTTCAATAACCTCTGCAGCAATGACCTATGGTTAAGGGAAGGAAGAAGGATATGATTGGATCCAGCACTCAGTGGAAGGAGACACCACCTCACACACACATCACCACCTCTTTTTCTTTTTTTTTCTTTTTTTGGATAACACTATTACTGCATAAGCAAAAATTGCAGCAATAGCATGAAGTAATATTAGTAGTTAAAGGATTGTTGGACAAAATCATTAAAATCAGAAAAGGATACAGCAACTGCAGCTTTATCAAAATAATTACAAATGCTATCATCGTAAAACTATGCCATAAGATTTTAAAGACATCAAATCGAGTATCAGCAATTTGGAAAATGTACAAAAGATTAAGAAAGATATGAAAAGGAGAAATTCACCCAGGTAATCAAGAGCAGGCGTAGCTCATCCAACATTTTAGGTGGCCCCGATATAATTGACCCACTTTCCTTCTTATCCGCCCATATTCAGTTCAACCATTTGCAAAATGAAGAAAGTCACCCGTCACTGGAAGACAGGGAAGTAAGAGTTAAGCTGACAAAAGTTCCACTCTTTAATACCTTTATATTGAAATGACAACTTTCTGACGAGCTACTGCACTTTAACACTTAAACAGTTAATCCTTTTCAATCATGCTCTAACCTAAAATATTTCATTTACACTTTCTTCAATCTTTGTGTTAGCCAAGGGCCATCTGTTTGGAGATGGAACGACTATCCAAAAACAAATGTGTCTCCAGAAGACAACAATGTACTACAAGGAAGATAAAATGAGGAATTGGATTTGGAAATGTTTTTCAAATTCCAAGCACAGAGCAAGTTGTAGCTGAGACACATAGAGAACACAAACCAAAGCAAGCTGAAGAAAAGCCGGCAGGACAAAAAAATTGCACACAATGCAGCCCTTTAGCCATCCTCTCGACTGCTGGCATTTTAAACTGACAAGCTAGACTGAAGTTTCCCTTAGTCAGATTTCTAAGAAATAAAAGCACGGCAGAGGGGAGTGAACTGGATGTGGAAAATACAATACTACCTTCCCTCTGTGCATTCTCTTCAAAGAAATGCTAATTCCAAGTGTTTGTAACTCAGGTTGAAGTCATCCAATGGTGGTTGGGGAGTATCATTCAGCTCGGCCTCATGTTATCCACTTCAAGAACTAAAGTTTGGATGGAAAGAAGAATGAAATCAAGAAATTGAAACAAATTTCTAAACCTCAAGTCAATCTCGAACATGGTTCAAAATGCAGTGGAGATCAAAAACAATAAGATGAACTAGCTACTAAAGATCTCATTAACTTAAAACCAGCATTAAGAGAGTGCTGACATATATAAAACAAAAGCTTTATGAGCCAGTCTCCCACAAATCCTGAAGGGAGTTGATAAAGTCTCACATGCTGTCAGGTTTCAGCATTGTCTATATACACCAGCAAGATAACAAACATACAAGAATTTGTCTCATCTGTTTTCAAAACACTTGTCCAACACAGTCCACCAGATACTAGCAGGTACTATTGACCATATCTTCTTCTTCTTCTTGCTCAAACCCTTATACTCCAGCTAGCCAGCAAGTCCTTTTTAGTCCTTACCTTGAATATATTTAGGAACATGTGCGACACTTGGGAGGTGAGTGCAGAACGCATGAAGGTATGAGAATTTTCTTTCATTCCTTCTCACACAGATAGAACCTGTTAGTTATGTGAAACCCTTTCCTATGTAAATTGCCATGTGTCAAAAAAAACCTCATTTGCTGCCAACCAAGAGAAATATTGCACGTTGAATGGAGCCTTAGTTTTCCAGATCTGTCTCCATGGCCATTTTTGCCTAACATTTTTTGTTGTCAGAGCTTCTAAAAGATCTCAAATCAAGACTAGTAATCATGTATAAAGAGAAAAGGGGCAAAAACTTATAGAAGTGTATGAGGCAAAGAAGAGTTCTTTTATTTAAATGGAAGCTTAGCATTTGAAAATCAATAATCCTCTTAACCGATTTAAATTAGTTAATGTATTTTTAACAAGGGCAAAAATCAAAAAATATAAAATCTCTGCACCGTACTGCACTAAATATTTGCAAGGTTAAGATCCTGGAAATTTAGCTCCAAACAAGCAACAAGGAACTTAACAGCTACCAGTTTCCTGACATAAGCAGATAAATACTTGGATTCAAGTCAACAGACTTCAAGACAGTTAAAAGTTGTGCTGCAACACTGCACAAAAAAAAAAAAAGGCAAATAAGGGTCCCTCTGGAGAACCCATTTGATATTTTAAAAGATAGAAATGTATGACGTTGCAGATAAATTATTTAGCTGTACGAAAAGAAAACCAAGATTACTGATGCAGCATGGAGACCGGAGCAATAAGCAAATTATTGCAGCTACTTCAGCGCAAACTAGCAATACATTAACATTACAATGAAAACATCAAGGCCAATGCCCAAGTAGCTTTTCATTCTTACTAGAACATACAAAAAACAAAAGGAAGCTACAACTAGAACAAAAGAAGTGCCTTACTTCGCTAGGCAGCCTTGACCTTATCATCACCCACAGCATTGAGTATAGGAAGACTGCTTAGGAATTCATCAAGACCTTCAAAAAACTCAATTCCTTCAATGTTGCCATCCTCTCCCGTTTCAGCTCCATTCCCTTGGCCCAACCCAGGTGCAGGAGGCTCTTCAACCTCATTACTGAACTCCACATTCAAATCCAACTTTCCAACGTCTTTTGTAACCCTCCCACCTTGCCTTCTTGTGTTACTTGAAATACTTCTCTTGCTCGACTGAGCTGTAACATTGGGCATTTCTGCACCCCCTTGAGTTGCTGAAATATCTTGCACATTGTCACCAGCATTCCCTACAACATTCTTTCCCTTATCAGATTGCTGTATCTTGGCGTTTTTTCTCCTCATCCTTCTACTCTTTTTCTTCCCACTGTTCGCCTTCTTCTTCTTCTTCTTATCACCCCTCCAATCCTCATCTGACTCCTCGCTCGACTCAGATAATTCCAAAAACACATCATCAACAACATCATCAATATAAACCCTCGGAGCGGGTGGCTTTCTTACACCCCCATGTCTATTGAACACGGGTGCAAACGGAGTCCAACTCGAGATATTACCTTTATATTTCTTAAAAGTGTCCAAGGAAAATCCTAAAGGCATAAATCCCCAACAACAGAAATAAGCTTCTTTTCCCTCTATAATTGGCGGAGGCGACGCAATCTTTACAGCCTGAAACGCCCTCTTGCACTTTTGACACCTCAAAGTACAATCCACATACTCTAAAGGATACTCATACATCACATAACAATAAGGACATGCAGTCCAGAAACTCGGAACAACATGACTCGACGCACCTACACTCCCCTCTTTTCCCTTCACATTGTTGTTACTAGTACTAGCAGAACGATTTTGATTGTTCCCTAACAAACCCTCATTGTTCACATTGTTGTTACTAGTACTAACAGAATGATTTTGATTGTTCCCAAACAAACCCTCAAAGTTCACATTTTTACTGGTACTAGCAGAGTGGTTTTGATTATTCCCAAACAAACCCTCATTGTTCACATTGTTACTGTTACTAGCAGGCTGATTTTGATTGTTCCCAAACAAACCCTCATTGTTCATATTACCAGTACTAGCAGAATTATTTTGATTATTCCCAAACAAACCCTCATTGTTCATATTACCAGTACTAGCAGAATTATTTTGATTATTCCCAAACAAAGCCTCAAAGTTCACATTTTTACTTGTAGCACTAGCAGAGTAATTTTGATTGTTACCCACAAAACCCTCATTTCTTTGTGGTGCCTGTTTATTATTACCTTGTTGCTGTTCTACAGAAGCTACTTGCTGCTGTTGCCCTCTTCTTGACTCTACAGAAGCTACTTGCTGATGTTGCCCTCTTCTTGACTCCACAGAAGCTACTTGCTGCTTTTGCCCTCTTCTCGACTCCGCAGAAGCTACTTGCTGCTGTTGCCCTCTTGACCCAAAGTTAAAAGGGTTTTGTTGTTCTCTGTCTGGACTTAGCATAGTAGAGCTTACTACTGGCTGCTGTGTTTGGTTTCTGCCCAGAAATGTTACAGTCTGTTGCTGCTCTCTACTACCCAAGCTGGACACAGAACTCACTGGCTGCTGCTGCTGCATTTGTGGGTCTTGAAGAAATGTCACTGTCCGCTGCTGCTCTCTGCTTGAACTCACTGGATGTGACTGTGCCTGTTGAAACAGCACAGAACTTGGTTGTTGCATGAAACCAATGGGGTTATTATTAGGCGGAGGAGAAGTAGCGACAGGATTAAGGTTAATAAAAAACCCAATTTCTTTATCATAAACACTTCTCCTGAACGCATTCGAAAGAACAGACCAAGCATCAAGTACAAGGCGGAAAGCATGATCTGAGAAAGGGAAACTATTCTTCTGAGGGTTTAAAAGGAGAGCGAGCCGACGGTACTGATTAGCTACGAGCTCAGAATCATGTGTTTGGTTTAAAGGAATTTGGAGAATGGAGTAGTAATCAAGGTGCTGGTTGTTGATCCGCTTGTCGCCGGCGATTAGGGTATCGACTATGGCGAGGACTTGGTCAGCGGGTAAAAGGGTCGGGTCGGATTCACGTGCTCGGGTCGCGAATGATTTGGAGCCGACTAGGTCACGGTTAGTTAATAGCTTCTCGGCTATAGATAGCCACCGTAACGCCTCCGCTCTCGGCGTGTTTCCGGCCCCGTTGATGAAAAATGGATGTTCCATTTTGGATTATTTTAGCTCAGTATTTTTATCGGAAAGAAGAAAATGAAGTGAAGAGAGAGAAAGGGAAGTGTTGTTGTACTATAACTCCGACGAAGAAGGACAGGAGTTGGATGTAAAATGACATAAGAGCACGTGTTTTAAGGAAGAAATTTTGGGTAGATGAGGGGGTAAAAGAGGTAAATCGGGAGAGATTACTGTGGTAAAACGTGGATTTGTTTGTTCCTCATTGTAGCTAATCAGTTGTGATATTTTTGAATGGGATTTGGGGGATATCTGTTTAGATTCAACAAGTATAGTTACAAGATTTCTTCGCACTTGGCTTTCATGCACTAGATACTTACTGTTTAATAAGTAAAGTGAGTTGTTGAAGTTATCAATCTTAGAACATAATTACACTATATACACTTCCAACTATGAGCAGTGCACACTTGGCAGCTAAAGAACCGAAGCAAAAAGGACAATTTTTTGCCTACATCTGTCTCATTTCATAATATATATATTACTCCCTCTGTTTCAATTTATGTGAATATGTTTGACTCAGCACGAAATTTAAAAAAAAATAAAGATTTTTTAAATTTGTGGTCCTAAACAATTCAAAAAGGAACCCAAAGTATTTGTGTAGTTATAAAAGCTTCTCATTAAGGGTATAATTATAAGTTTAAGCTAAATTATTTTCAAATTTAGAAAAAGGTCATTCTTTTGGAACGGACCAAAAAAAAAAATAGGTTCGCATAACTAGAATGGAGGGAGTACCTCCTATTTCAACATATTTTAGCTTAAAATTTGGATATTCAAAAAATATATATAAAGGTATTATAAGTTGCAATTATGATAAAAAAAAATACATTTAATATTAATCAAACTTGAAACAGTTTGATCCTCGATAAGCGAAATGTGTCACCCAAATTTAGAAGGAGGGAGTACAATACTTCCCTTTTTATTAATGTCTTAAATAAATATATACTTCATTTCTCTTTTTGAACTTATTTAATCTCAGGTTCCTGTTATGTCTTAACAATATGACTAGTTGAACTTACTTGACATAAAAGTTCATTCTTGCATTTAAAAGATTAAAATGTGTGTATATGTCACAACCACTCGTTTCAAAAGAATAATTTTAATACTTTACATAGGTTTGACTTTCATGTCAAAAGTATTTTTCTTTTGAATTTCGTATTTGTAGGTATATAAATTTTTAATCCACTTGAATTATATTTTAAAATTCAAAATATATTGGTCCAAATAAATATTATGGGCTAATATAATTGAATTAATTATTTAAGTCCAATATGTATGGATTAAATAAATAAGTCTTAATCCATTGGGCTAGCCCATTTAGTTGCGCTAAATTGACGAGCCCACTTTATTATGCCCAATATATCATCTTCCTAGAGGCCCAGTTTGGTGCCACGTGTCAAATAACGTGGCACGCCACGTCAAATGGAAGAGCCAATAAGACCATGCCACGTGTCAAAATGATAAGTCATGCCAAGTCACATTAAAAGGCTAATGAAATCGCGTCACGTGTGCAAGTGACATGTTCTAGCCAATCAAATGCGGTCATGTCACACTTCAATTTGATTGGTCGGAAAGAGTTTGTTCTTATCATAACTCTTCCATCCCACAACTATAAATAGGGGTCTTCATAACTCATAAAAGACACCAGAAGTTATAACAAGAAGCAAGAGAGAGCTCGTGGATCAAACACCGCTAATTTCTCTACAAGTTTCAAGCTTCAATCAATCAAGTTCAAGTTCAAGAAATCAAGTTCAAGCTCAAGAACGAAGAACAAATCAAAGTCAAGTTCAAGTTCAAGCAATCAAGCTCAAACTCAAGAACAAGATCATCGTTCGTGGCAACAACTACATATTCAAGATCAAACTCAAACACCCTTGAATTTATTTACTATTGGAAAGAAGAATCAGAGGATTCATAGAGATTGTAACACTCAAATATTTAAAATAAAACACTACCATTGTTGCGATATTTTTTTATCTTGATTATCTTTTTCTCGACGCAATTTTATTGTCTACAAATTCTGGCACGCCCAGTGGGACAATCTCTACCTCTCATCTCAACTTTTCAATCACCAAAGTTCAAGAATAACAAAATGACTTTCAAGAAAATCAACTCTAGTTCAACTTCCGCCAAGGCTGCTAATTCGAGGTTCTATGCTGATGTGGATAGCATCCTCGATGCTACCTTTGGAAGCTTTGGACCAATTACGAGGAGCAAAGCAAGCTCGTTAGGACAACAAGCACCCTAGGTGCCGTCCGCATTAACCCCTGTTTTCAGATCTTCATCCTCAAAAGGAGAAAAATTCCACAAACGCACCCGAAGAAGGAAACGATGTTGCTGAAAAGATCAAGAAAACTCTTGCTCTGCTTGACCTCTCTGGATCCAAGCACTCTGCTGTGAAGGAAGATGATGATGCTTCAAATGATGGATCCTCTCCACTTACACCATATAGCGTGAGCCAATCAAGGATCAATCTGTGTGAAAATCCATGCTACTCTCCATCCTCCACGACAATCATGCAAGCCATGGTCACAAACACTTCATCTGTGGAGGAGCAGTTGGCAAACTTGACAGAAGCAATCGCTGGCTTGACCAAGTGCATGCAAAATCAAGATGCTAGAATCGACAAGCTAACAGATAGGGTGGGAATCTTGATGGAAGAAGAATTCACCCATGCACCTGCAAACTCCCAGAAGTTCAAGAGATTGATCCTCCCCTACGACAAGTTGCATCCACTAAGGAAATTCCAGTCTCTTCAGAAGGGATGATTCCAATCGATCAACTGAAGAAGTTCATCGAAGGATTTATTAAAAGCAAGTACGAAGTTGCTACCAAGTCTTCCTTTACATACGCAAAGTCGTACACGGCAAGGATTGATATGTTGGAGATGTCTGTTGGCTATCAACCTCCAAAGTTTCAACAGTTTGATGGTAAAGGCAATCCAAAGCAACATCTGGCGCACTTTGTTGAGACATGCAACAACACTGGGACTTATGGAGATTACCTCGTCAAACAGTTTGTCTGTTTGCTAAAAGGAAATGCTTTTGATTAGTATACAGACCTCGAGGTAGGATCTATTGATAGCTGGGATCAACTAGAACAAGAGTTCCTCAATCTCTTTTATAGCACAAGGCGCACTGTGAGCATGGTGGAACTCACAAATACTCGTCAACGGAAGAGTGAACCAGTTATCGACTTTATCAATTGTTGGAGGAATGCAAGCCTCAACTGTAAAGACAGGCTTAGTGAAGCTTCTGGCATAAAGATGTGCATCCAAGGTATGCATTGTGTATTGCGCTACATCTTGCAAGGTATCAAGCCTAGCACATTTGAAGAACTTGCAACTCGTGCCCATGACATAGATGTGAGCATGGCCTCCGCTGGAATGAAAGGCTGCCCATCTATGAACCTCGCAAAGGGAACGACAAGCAAGAAGTCAGAAAATGGAGCAAGTTTTTACCAAGAACTAAAAATAAAGAAGCTATGAATGTCAACACATCACCTGTGAAGTTCACGACGAAGGTGAGCAAGAAGCAGAGTATGAAATCCACTTCGTTTCAAGATAAGCCAAGTGGAAAGTTAACTCTAAAAGAAATACAAGAGAAAGAGTAACCATTTCTGGATTATGATATGCCAGTTATTTTTGAAGAACTCCTCGAGTTAAATCACATTGAGCTACCGGAGATGAAACGACCAAATGAAGCTGGGAAAATTGATGACCCAAATTACTGTAAATATCATCGACTTGTGAGTCACCCTCTAGAGAAGTGTTTTGTCTTCAAGGACAAAGTTATGGACTTGACTCGTGAAAACAAGATCGTTCTTGAAGATGAGAAAGCAGGTGCAAACCAAGTCTCTATCATATTTGGCTCATTCAGTCCAGACGAATTATGTAGTTTTAAAGAAAGTAAAGATGAAGAATTACTGGAGGACTACAAAAGTTAAGACGGTGGATGATGAGGGTTGGACGTTGGTGACTCGTCGTAGGCACCACAAAAGGAGCCCACGAAAAGGATCAATGGAACAACCAACAAGGAAAATAATGGTGAAAGGGCCTAGGATATGGAATCTAGTTAAGCATGAAAAGAAAGCGAAAGTGGAGGTGCATCACCCTCAAAAGCCACGACATCTAGTGACCTTGGAGGAGTTTTTACCGAGTTGATTATGCACGAAGATTTCCCATGGGGATATTGATGCCTCTTGTTGCCATACTGACGTAGGGAAAGAAAAGAGTGATGACCTACCGTTGGCACCATCTTCAAAAAATCTGATCGAGTCCACTCCTCAAGAAGTTAATGCTTGTGAGGAAAAAGTCACGTTCATAAATGACGATCTTCTGTTAGGTGACGCTCCTCATAACCGCCCATTGTACCTGGTTGGCTATATGCGTGATGAAAGGGTAAATTGAATTTTGGTTGATGGAGGATCCTCAGTGAACATTTTGCCAATTAACACTATGAAAGAAATTGGTATTCCCATGAACGAACTCTCAGAAAGTCGTGTGATGACCAAAGGATTCAACCAAGGGGGGAAAGAGCCATAGGCGCGATCAGGCTGGGAATCACTATTGAAGATATGCAATAAAGTGGATGGCTGCATGTGATCGATGCGAAGACTTCATACAATGTCTTGCTTGGAAGGCCTTGGATACATGAGAATAAAGTAGTTCCATCTACCTACCATCAATGTTTAAAATACTACGAGGGTGAAGTCGAGAAGAAAATAGTTGTTGATGATGAGTTCTTCACCGAGGCAAAGTCACACTTTGTCGATGCAAAGTTCTACTTGAAGAACCGCATTGTGAAGGAGATAAAAATTGATGACAGCATAAAAAGAAAGAATGACGAGCCCATAACTAAAAGAGCTGAGGTGACTATTGGTAAAGCAAAAGTTGTTACTGAGGAGGTACACGCCAACGCGAATAAATCTCGTGCCAAAGAAAGTATGTCTCGCGCTCCAATATGTCTCTAAAAGGAAAAAAGGCGAGGGCGAATCATCTATCTCCGAACTAACACGCTAAAGGAGTTAACTCTTCTGGTAAAACGAATTGAGGCAGTAAAGTTGTCCTCGAAGCCGCTTGTAGGGTTTGTAACCCAAAACCATTTGCAGAATGTGGCACTCCCTACAAAGCGAACAGATGAGGGTTTTGACCCTAACGCTTACAAGCCATTTGCAAAAGCTAGATACAATCCCAATAAGACGTCAAAGTTAGGGATGCTCCCATCAGAAGCTGAAACGAGGCAACCACGTGAAGGTTTGGGATACGAGCAACCGTCACCAGTGCACATCTCAATAAGAAGGGTGAATAGCAATTATATCACTGTAGAAGATGAATCTTCCGCTTCTAACAGACCTTCCGTCTTTGACCGAATTGGAAAATCAACTGTGAGAACTTCCGTATTTGAGAGATTGGATCCGTTAAAGAAGGGGAATAAGTTCCAGAGAAATTATCGAAATACAAGAACACCTGCTTCACCCAAAATTCAGAAGATCTCTAAAGATTTCCAAAGTTTGGTTCCTTCTAGAATGAAGCGACAAACAAAAGTCATGGTTCCGTGTGATGAAGTACTGAAGGTAAAGCCATACACAGTGGTCTACACTAAGGAACGTGATGAAGACGAAGGAAGTGTGGGTTCTTCATATCATGTTACTGCACAAAGCGAGCATGGTGTTTTATCTTTAATGGAGGATGATGATAAATTGGACGATGTTTCACCGTGTTATCACATATCCTTTAATGATGGGGACCCTCAAGAATATGAAGATGCAAAAGATGCTCTCCCGAAACTTGAAAAAGGAGTGAAGGCAACGGTTGATGCCTTAAAAGAAGTTAACCTTGCCACTGATGAAGAACCAAGACCCACCTACCTAAGTGCTTTTTTAGAAGTTGATGAAGAAATCACTTATATTGAGTTACTCAAGGAGTTTAGGGATGTCTTTGCTTGGATTTACAAAGAAATGCCTGGCTTGGACCCTAAAGTGGCAGTCCATCACCTTGCGGTCAAGAATGGCGCACGTCCTGTAAAGCAAGCTCAGAGGCGTTTTAGGCCGGACTTGGTTCCCCTGATTAAAAATGAAGTTAACAAACTCATTGAAGTTGGATTTATTTGTGAAGTTAAATACCCAACGTGGGTTTCAAGTATTGTCCCTGTAAAGAAGAAGAATTCCCAGATTCGAGTGTGCGTCGACTTTAGGGATCTCAACAATGCGTGTCCCAAAGATGAATTCCCGCTTCCTATTCCAGAGTTGATGATCGATGCTACTACTGGGTATGAGGTAATGTCATTTAGGGATGGTTCGTCAGGCTATAACCAAATTCGCATGGCACCAAGAGATGAAGAGCTTACTGCATTTCGCACCTCAAGGGTATTTATTGCTACAGTGTAATGCCTTTTGGCTTGAAGAACGCTGGTGCTACTTACCAAAGGGCTATGCAGAATATTTTCGACAATCTTCTCCACAATAATGTCGAATGTTATGTTGACGACTTGGTGGTAAAATTAAGAGAGAAGGGAGACCGCTTGAAAGACTTGAGAATGGTATTTTAATTGCTCTGGAGGTACCAACTTAGGATGTATCCATTGAAATATGACTTTGGAGTTACTTCTGGAAAGTTCCTTGGTTTCATTGTCTGACATAGAGGGATCGAAATTGATCAAGCCAAAGTGGATGCCATTTTGAAAATGCTTGAGCCTCGGGATATCCATGAATTGAAAAGTCTACAAGGAAAGCTAGCATACCTTAGAAGACTCATCTCGAACCTAGCTGGGAGGTGTCAACCATTTAGTCACCTCATGAAGAAAGGCGTTCCTTTCAAGTGGGACCAAACTTGTGGAAATGCCTTTGAAAGTATAAAAACCTATTTGATGAAGCCTCCAGTTTTAGCAGCTCCTATACCAGGAAAGCCATTGGTATTGTACATTGCGGTACAATAAAGGTCCGTGGGAGCAATATTGGCCCAAGAAAATAGTAAGGGGAAAGAAAACTATCTTTACTACTTGAGTAGGATGATGACACCAAATGAGCTGAATTATTCGCCAATTGAAAAGTTGTGTTTGGAGCTAGTCTTCTCAATCCAAAAGTTGAAGCACTACTTTCAAGCTCATATTGTCCGTCTTGTTTCAAAAGCCAATCCCATCAAGTTCGTGATGCTAAAACCTGTACTTAGTGATCGACTAGCAAGGTGGTACCTCCAGTTTCAACAATTTGAAATCGTATACATCCCTCAAAGGGCTATAAAAGGACAAGCGCTAGCGGACTTCTTGGCAGATCACCCTATACCTGATGATTGGGAGCTAACTGACGAACTACCTGATGAGGACACAATAGTCATTGAAGTTCAGCCTTCATGGAAGATGTACTTTGATGGTGTTGCACATCGCGGAGGAGCTGGTGCTGGTGCTGGTGTAGTATTTGTCACTTCTCAAGGTGAATTTCTGCCCTACTCTTTTACATTGACGCAACTCTGCTCTAAAAACGTTACTGAGTATCAAGCACTAATACTTGGGCTTGAAATGGCTGTCGAAATGAAGCGGTTGCAATTGCAAGTCTTCGTGACTCTCAGTTAGTGGTCAATCAGATTCTAGGTAGTTACGAGGTTAAGAAGCCTGAACTACGCCCATATCATGATTACACTAAGAAATTAATGGGGTGGCTCGGTGGTGTGACTATTCAGCATGTTCCAAGGAAAGAAATAAGAAGGCTGATGTTTTAGCTGCCCTAGCTTCATCATTAACCCTGCCTGATCAAGCGCAAGTTACTGTCTGCCAAAAATGGGTAGTACCGCTTCCAAATGAGGCTGAAGGTGAAGAAAATAAACTCAAGCATCTTGTCGATGTTTCTGAAGTTGAGAAAGAAGAATGGAGACAACCCATTATCGACTACTTATGTTATGGGATACTTCTAGAAATCCGAGGAGAAGGAATGAAATTCGCCGGCGTGCACCTCGCTTCCTTTACTACAAAGATACTCTATACAGAAGGTCATTTGAGGGAGTACTCTTGCGATGCTTAGGGGAAGAAGAAGCACTCCAAGCTGTGCAAGAGGCACATTCTAGAGTATGTGGGTCACACCAGTCTGGACCAAAGCTCCACTTCCATATAAAAAGGATGGGATATTATTGGCCAACGATGGTAAAAGATTGCTTGGACTACGCTCAAAGATGCAAGGCTTGTCAATTCCATGCGAATTTTATTCATCAACCTCCTGAAGTGTTGCACCCAACTGTTGCATCCTGGTTGTTTGACGCTTGGGGATTGGATGTTGTTGGACCACTACCCAAGTCCTTTGGTGGGCACCTATACATCTTGGCTGCAACCAACTACTTCTCAAAATGGGCCGAAGCTATTGCTCTTAAGGAGGTAAAAAAGGAAAATGCTGCAAGTTTCATCCGAGTAAACATAATCTATCGCTTTGGCATTCCTCGTTATATAATAACGGATAACAGAAAGCCATTCGATAATAGGTTGATGAACAAGATTTGTGATCTCTTTGTCTTCAAGCAACGTAACTCTTCGATGTACAACGCTGCCGCCAATGGTCTAGCCAAGGCATTCAACAAGTCTCTATGCAACTTGTTAAAGAAATTCGTCTCCAAATCCAAATGGGATTGGCATGACCGTAGGGAGGAAGCTCTGTGGTCATATAGGACAACTCACTGCACGCCAACACAAGCGACCCCTTATGCACTTATTTATGGAGTTGAAGTCATCTTGCCACTCGAGCGTCGAATACCTTCATTACGACTAGCTATTCAAGAAGGCATCACTGATGAAGAAAATGCTCAACTTCGATTAGCAGAGTTGGAGGCTCTTGATGAGAAAAGGTTGGAAGCTCAACAGAGTCTTGAATGTTATCAAGCTCGATTGTCTCGTGCCTTAAATAAAAGAGTTCTCCCAAGATCCTTTCAAGTAGGATATCAAGTCCTTTCCATAAGAACACCCATTATTACTTCCCATAAACTTGAAAGGAAGTTCACTTCAAAATGGGATGGGCCATATGTCATGCAAGAATCTTATTCAAGTGGGGCTTACAAGCTGGTTGATGCAGATGGCATGAGAATCGGCCCTATCAATGGCAAGTTTTTGAAGAAGTATTATCCTTGAAGTTGCAACTCTCCTTGACGTATGAGCCTAAATTGCATGTTCCTATACTCCTGGCCTACAAGAGTATAAACTATGTTTGCCCCCCCCCCCCAAAAAAAACATAGTCCGCTAGGTTGAAAATTTCGAAAGAGGCGGCCTAGACAAAAGTTAGGACATAAAAAAAAATTCTACCTATTCTGAACTACGGTATTACTTGATCCTCTTCACCGAGGTGCGTAGGCAGCTTAGAGTTTCATTCTGAGTTCAGTCACATGAGTTCAAAAGATACATAATCCCCCAATCGTTGTCCGAATGAAGTACGATGGAGTGTCATTCATTCAATTAACACTTGAAAATCGAGCTAAGATACCATTCTTCTGTTAAACTTTGGATCCCATTTGATTTAAAGGGGGCAACCGCTATGGTAAATTGGTGTCTTCAATAAAATGATTAATCTCTTTTAGGATGTTGCCAAACATTTTCATTGAAGTCCGGGGATTCTCTATGCCTTCATGTTCATCAAACCTTCAAGTTTTTGATGTACCTTCATGACGTTTCAAATTCAGTGGGACTTGAACACCAGATATTTGGAAAAAATGAAGCTCTTGAATTTTAATTTTTGACAATTAAAAAGGTCTTACAATCACGAGGCTTCCACACCAAGATACAAAAGTTTTGGTGAAGTCGCGCTAATTTGGAATTGTCGGCATATCAGAAACTGAAGTCGACTTCGAACTATCATCTGAAATTATCCTTAAGGCATTAAATTTTACATGTTGGATATGTTTTGGATTTGAATTTTATTTTCCAATAAATTAAGTGGTTCGTGGTTTCAATGTCCCTACTTCAAGATACAAAACTTTTGGCGAAGTCGCGCAAATCTGAAATCGTCAGTATGTCAGAATTTAGTTTTGAATTCGAAATATCATCTGAAACTATCCTTAAGACATTAAATTTTTTATTTTGTATATGTTATTTATTTGGAAGTTAAGTTTCTAATAGATCAAACGGTTCGTGATTTCGACGTTCCTACTTCAAGATACAAATTTTATGGCAAAGTCGCGCAAATCTGAAATTGTCGGTGGGTCAATATTATCTGAATGTATCCTTAGGACATTAAATATTTAATTTTGGATATGTTATATATTTGGAAGTTAAGTTTCCATTAGATCAAACAGTTCGTGATTTCGACGTTCCTACAGCAAGATACAAAAGATTTGGTGAAGTCGTGCAAATCTAAAACCGTCGCCGCGTCAGAATTTAATATTAATTTCAGACAATTATCTGAAACTATCTTTAAGGAATTAAATTTTACATTTTGGATATGCTATATATTTTCAAGCTAAGTTTTCAAAAAAATCAAATTGTTCGTGATTTTGACTTTTCTACACCAAGATATGATTTTTTTGGTGAGACTGCGCAAATTTGAAATTTTCAAAGTGGTGGAATCTAAAGTTGGTTTCAAAAATATTATCTGGGGCGATTCTGAAGGTGTTTGATTCTAAATTTTGGATATATTTTAGATATTTAAGTCTAATATTCGAGAAATCAAACGGTTCATTATTTGTACTCTCCTACGACAAAATATGAATCTTTTGTTACAAGCGCGTAAAGCTGAAAATTATCCGACGAAGATAAAAGTCAGACAATGTAAAGCAAAAGAGAAGTTAAAATATTTAAGCCCTCCAAGTCTCCAAGTTAAAATCTTCAAGTCTGTCAGTCTCCAAGTTGAAATCTTCAAGTCCGTCAGTCTTCAAGTTGAAGTCTTCACGTTCGTCACTCTTCAAGTTGAAATATTTAAGCCCTCCAAGTCTCCAAGTTGAAGTCTTCAAGTCCGTCGGTCTTCAAGTTTCAGTCTTCAAATTTGTCGGTCTTAAAGTCGAAATATTTAAATCTCCAAGTCTTCAAGTTGAAGTCTTCAAGTTGAGGTCCTCAAACTCGTCGGTCTTCAAGTGGAAGTATTTGAGCCCTCAAAATTTTCAGGTTGAAACGTCAAAGTCCACCGAATCTTCAAGTTTGTCGGTCTTCAGGTCGAAGTCTGCAAAGTCCGCCAAATCTTTAAAGTTTTCCAAGTATTCAAGTTGACGTCAAAAAGTCCATAAAGTCTTCGAGTTGAAGCTTTATAACTTTTCAATCTTAAGGTGGACATATAAGTCCCTTTGCACCTTAAGTTGGCCTCTTCGTGGGTTTGTCCTTAAAAGGAACTATAACTTTCCAATCTTAAGGTGAACATATGAGTCCCTTTGCACCTTAAGCTGGCCTCTCCAATAGTCGGGTCATTTTGAGAGTAATCTCTCCGGTAGTCGAGCCACATTCAGAGTAATCTCTCCGGTAGTTGGGCCATATTGAGAGTAATCTCTTCGATAGTCGAGTCATTTGAGAGTAATCTCTCCGGTACTCGAGCCACATTGAGAGTAATCTCTCCGAGTAGTCGGGTCATTTTGAGAGTAATCTCTCCGATAGTCGAGCCACATTGAGAGTAATCTCTCCGATAGTCGAGCTACATTGAGAGTAATCTCTCCGGTAGTCCGGACATATTGAGAGTAATATCTCCGGTAGTCGAGCCACATTGAGAGTAATCTCTCCGATAGTCGGGCCATGAGAGTAATCTCTCTGATATTCAGACAGGTATAAGTACGCATCCCCTCACGCCCTATGATGATCTTCTTCATACATGGATCATCTCATTAAATAAGAACACATCCTTTGTTTAACCCAAAAAATAATTTTCAAGGTCAAAGCAATAATTTTATGTGAAGGGCCACAAGAAACCGATTCAATCCGAAAGATATAACTTTTGTTAGAGAAGTGGAAAATAAATTTAATGATATATAATAAAATAAAAATAAAACAGAGAAGAAATAATTCTTATTGAATAATCCTTGACAGGATGTTGAGCCGAACAGAGCTTGAAGGGCCAAACTATGGCTAACTTGGGAGCAAGATGATACGGATTACAATGTATAGAATTGTAGAGAAGAAAGTTGGATCCCCC
>ML368454.1:77016-184770 GCA_005239525.1 Nicotiana knightiana | reverse complement strand
ATAAAACTATGTCTATTTATAGGGATAAATCTAAGTAACCATTCTCCTTGAATAATGAGTCCATTATGAGCAGTTACTCAACCCATCCATTACTTTTGGAAGACTTGTAACAACTGTGTAAATGCTGGAATTTCGTAACTGATGAGTTAATTCCATAACTGATGAGTCAATCCGGTGGCTGATGAATCACTCTCGTACCTGTTGAGTCAATCTCGTGTCTGTTGAGTCAATCTTGCAATTAATTGCCTTGTTCTGACCGTTACAATTATTTATTGTGTTTATTGTACGTTACATAATTGATTTGTAACTGATGGAGTAATGATGATAAATCCCATATAAGCCGGGATTAATTGATTCCTTCCTCATTTGTAATTATGAGATATTCTCCCGCACTTGATCCATGCTATCTTATGATCATCAGTTCCGAGCCTATCAGGCACGGTATGAGTATGTTCGGTCCCGGGGGTGTTTCACATATCATCTTATATGTCATTCTTTACTTTTATCCAAGCTTTGCTAACACGTGTTGCCCTTTAATAGACCCACATGGCGAGTCTATTTTTCGCCAATACAGATAGTCCCCCCACTTTCCGGTTATTCACTGTGATATGACCGGGAAGTGGAAGATTTAATACTTTTCTCCATTGCCTCTACCTCATTAAAAACCTTGCCAGAAAAACCCAGTAGGGACAAAAACCGAACGAAGGAAAAAAGAGTGCAGAACTTAGAGATTCATATGACAACTTCAACGCTTATGCTCGTTTCGTCAATAATCAGTTGGTTTACCCCTGTCTTGTTTCGGGGTTGTAAGACAAATGCTTGCCTTATTTTTGGCAAGTTCGATATATAAATTTCGGATTTATTTTCTGCCTACTTTAATATTTGGATTTTTGTTTCACCCGTTGTTATTTCACTTTGCATTAAAAATGCTTCAAAATACTTCGTGTCTTTTTTAAACGAGCACGATTTATAAAAGAGAGCCCTTTTTGATAGACACTTAATGAAGAAGACGTCTCAACTTCATAATAATGTAAATATGCAATATAGAGATAGGAATTCTTCAAATGTTTCTCTTTAACAATGTTTTAAAGAAAGTTTTTGTATTGAACTTTCGCAACATTTCACATGTGTTTGCGTATCATCTATAACTCATTTTGCAACTGTTTTCTTTTAACAAATTTGATATAAACTTGTATTTCGTAACTGTTTTTCTTTTGCAACAGTTTTTTCGAGTTAATACAAGGGAATAATTATTTTTGTTTATAACAGTTTTTTAATATAAGGGTAGAATTTTTACCCACAATTCTTTTCATTTACAACAGTTTTTTGAATAAATACAAGGGTATATCTTGCAACCTTTGACTAAATATCGCCTTTAACCTGAACATTCGTTTACATCCACGAGTGTTTTCTTTGTAGGTTTTTGAATCAGGCTTGCGTTTTTGGCTCTTGTCTTCGCTCTTAACTTTCGTTGTAGACCTTAGGCTTGACTTGAATCCTATCTTTCTTAGTCTTTTTTGCCTTCTATAGTCCCCCAAGTGCTAGAGCTTTGAAGTATGAGCACTTGATTATTCCTTCCATGTGGTCCATTTCCTGAAGAGGAAAATACATACGGGACTCGAAGGTTTATACTTTTTAGATGATGACTTCTTAACCCTTTTTATTTCATCAAAAGGGTTGTGACCTAGACCGGAAATTCAGTTACTTTCCCGTGTATTTCGGGTCTAATATCATCATTTGGTACTTTAGGGAATTTATCTGAGTACTAACTTTTTATGGCACTTTATGAATTTATTTGAGTGCTCATATTTAGTCTTATAGACTTGAAATATATATTTGGATGCATCGTTACATGTGCGATGTCTTAATGTTGCACCCTTGGGTGTCTAATTTTTAAATAAAAGAGGCTCTTTTATATATTTAAATGCTATGACAAGGACGTCGCCTTTTCATTCAGGCGTAAAATAGAATCGATTGATCTGAGTAGACTTTTAGTCTGTGGAAGTATTAATCCTGGTAGGATTTCCTGGAGTATTGATCTCGGTAAGACATTGAGTCTAAGGGAATACTGATCTCAAATAAATATAGATCTTAGTAGATTTGTCTTGAAGAGACATTAAATCTAATTGGATTTTGAATCCAAATTGGAGTATATGAACATACTTCCGACTAAAGAGGGACACATGTCCGAAATAATATTTGAGATGTTCGGGATAATCGATCCGAATCATAATATAATTAGCCATTAAGAAAGGCTTTTAACTTGAATGGTCGTTACTGGACCGAATATAAGCCATGTGTTTGTTCAAAGTGAACTTTATTATGATGGCATATTTGCATACATTTATGTTGAATTGAACATAAAAGCCTTATTTATTATCGTGGGATTCTTGACTCGACATGGAGTTCTCGATCCTTTTTGTGTAAGAGAAGTATATGCATTTTCGAAGATGTCATTCAACACTGTTTGAAGTATTTATGCTTGATATGAACAATACAACTGATCGAGTTGAGATTGTGCTAAGTAATGTGAGAATACTCTTAGAAATTTATCTCCCAAAGCAATCGATTGTTTGAATCACTTATTATAATGTCAAGTCGGATTGACTAATCTTCAAGTATAAGTGATTTCCCTAGTGTTTGAGTTTTGAGGTATGAGAACTCAAACACTGAAATCATAATTTGACAGTCCCTCGTTTAATAATCGGGGTAGGATAACTAGTTCCAATTTTGATGGACTTTCGAATGGTCCAGTTACAGCATAGAGACAGTACCGTAGCTCTTTCTTTTATTTTTTACTCTGACCGGGAACTACGGAGGTTCCAAAATATTGTTGAGGATCATGCGATATCTTGCCTTATTACCGGAGTAATTTTTATGGCTTTCTTTGTAGATTTCTTGGATCATATATTTTGTTTGTTTGGTATATGTGGAATTTTATCTTTTCGAGCCTTGAATATTCTCAAATATGATTCTCCTTCAGTAAGTCAGTACCGGATGAGACACACTCATAGTTGTCGAGAGCGTGCTTGTTTGTGGGTAAAGTCCCATTCTGCAGGTAATTAATGAAGTTATTATGCCAAAATTAAATTTGTCGGGCTTACCTCATTTTCATTCTAATTGATGATAGATCAGGGATCGCCCAAATAAGGGATGACTCGATCCTGATATTGTTTGATCTGGAAATGATATTTCTCAATAAGAGTCCGGAGTTGCTTCTGGAGTCAATGATATCAACAGTAGATCCGAGACTAGCACATCCAACTTGATTTTCTTGGGCTGCATAGTTTTCTTGGATTTGATCAATCGTCAAATCAATACTTTTGCTCTGAGTCCCCCAGATAATTCAAGCATGTATCATATGCTTTATACTCATCTTTGTTGTTAGTAATAAACTAACTTTTGTGAAATCTAAATACTTTTCCGAATAAGGATTAAGCATTGTCCTTAACCCAGGACTTTTAATACTTGTGGACTTAATTATGTAAAAGGTCCAGATCCCGAGAATTATTTCAGAAATAACATGTACTTTTATTTCAGCTTCAGGTAATATTCTCAAGCAAAGATTAGTCATGAAATCTGCTAGACTTGTATTTTTATGGCCGTATCTGGCTGATAAATAATATCATATTCCATAAGTTTGACTACTCATTTAGCTAGCCTTCCTGACAGTTCTCGTTTATGCAAAATATTGTATAATGAAAATATAGTGGCTACGAGAATTGAATGATATTGACAATAAAGTCTTAGATTTAGGTCAATAGAAATTAATGCCAACTTCTCAAAATATAGATAAGCAATTTCCATGTCTAAGAGCATTCTATAATAGATAAGAGATTGTCTACCTTTCTCTGCTTGAATTAAGATTGCATTTACCGAGACATTCGAGACAATGTGATATACTAGCAATCATCTTTCTCCTCGAAATTTTGAAAGTGATGATGGGTTGATGTTAGCAACGAATCCGAATGATTTGACTTTTCGGATTAAACCCTCCTTCGAGGTTCCATAACTTTATCTTTTATTATTTGGCTCTGGTTTCTTCTTTTGCTTGACCGGATTATACCGCGGGTCAATATTGATCATATAAACCATTATCTCCGGTGGTACACCTGTTATGGTTACAATGGTGGCAAGCAAAGCAATTTTCATTAACACGTAAAAGTTTAATCAACTTGCCTTTAAACTCGGTGTCGAGTCTCGACCAGCATAAAGCTTCCTATTTGGGAAGTCAATGATAGTTTCTAGTTCTTCAACATTTGACCTCGTGGCTTTTGATTCTTTCGGTTCAATGATTGTATCCGAAATTATTTGTGTAATTGTCCATGGCAATTAATGAACCTTCTTCCTCGTAGTCTTCAATTATCCATCCCGCACCTATCTTTTCTTTTCCAGTTTTCAGGTGCGGTATCGTTGTAAACAATCTCGTAGGTGTTTTACCCCTGCTTTTCCTAACCTTCATTCTTCTCCTGTGGAAATTTTCAATTTTGCAAGGTGATTCCTTACCTGTTTGAGAAGGTTCGGATCTTTTTCAGCCCGTGAAGAAAATCCCGTATCTCTTTGCTCGGACCTATTTTTGACTTTCATTTGAACATCCGTGCCTTTCTCCATTTAAAGCTCGGTGTTGCATATCATTCTCGTGGGATAGTCGGGAATTCCCGGAGGTGTTCTATCCGCTCGTATTGTTCCTTGATCTGTTTCTGTCAAGTTAGAACTAAATTGTGCAAATTAAAATTACCTGATGTACCTGAACTTCATGTCTCGGTACTGTTTGGCATAGATTCTTTAATAAGTTTCGGTACTAATAGTTGTGGTACCAATATGCTGATGTACATTCTCTATTTTTCTCTGCTTGTTTCTTATATATCAGTATCATTACTATTATTGCCTTTTCCTTTCTCATGGTAAAGCCATCTCAAGCTTGGTTGTCCTCAACTGTGTTGATTGGTAAATTTCGGCCATGATGAAGGTTTAAACTGAAAGCAAGCAAATTTCAACAAAAATTGTTAGTATCTTTGGTTGAATAGCAAATTTGCTTGAGTTCCCGGTAACAGAACCAAACTGTTTAACCCAAAAAATAGTTTTCAAGGTCAAAGAAATAATTTTATGTGAAGGGCCACAAGCAACCGATTCAATCCGAAAGATATAATTTTTGTTAATACAACGTGATAGAGAAGTGGAAAATAAATTTAATGACAGATAATAAAATAAAAATAAAGCAGAGAAGAAATAATTCTTATTGAATAATCCTTGACAGGATGTTGCGCCGAACAAAGCTTGAAGGGCCAAACTATGGCTAACTTGGGAGCAAGATGATACGAATTACAATGTATAGAATTGTAGAGAAGAAAGTTGGATCCCCCCTCGCCCAAATTGTGATAAAACTATGTCTATTTATAGGGATAAATCTAAGTAACCATTCTCCTTGAATAATGGGTCCATTATGAGCATTTTCTCAACCCATCCATTACTTTTGGAAGACTTGTAACAACTGTGTAAATGCTGGAATTTCGTAACTGATGAGTTAATTCCATAACTGATGAGTCAATCCCGTGGCTGATGAGTCACTCCCGTACCTGTTGAGTCAATCTCGTGCCTGTTGAGTCAATCTTGCAATTGTTGCCTTGTTCTGACTGTTACAATCATTTATTACATTTATTGTACGTTACATAATTGATTTGTAACTGATGGAGTAATGATGATAAATCCCATATATCCGGGATTAATTGATTTCTTCCTCATTTGTAATTATGAGATATTCTCCCGCACCTGATCCAGGCTATCTTATGATCATCAGTTCCGATGCTATCAGGCACAGTATGAGTATGTTCGGTCCCGGGGGTGTTTCACATATCATCTTATATGTCATTCTTTACTTTTCTCCAAGCTTTGCTGACACGTGCTGCCCTTTAATAGACCCATATGGCGAGTCTATTTTTCGCCAATACATCCTTCTTGTTTGACCTACAAAAAAAATGACAAAGAAGAAAAGAACAAGAAAAGAAGAAGAAATTACCTTCGCGTCAATACTTTCAAGCCGTCAAAAGTAGACTCAAAGTAGTTTGCAAACATTGAAAGTGATGCTAATAGAATGAAGAGTATACTGTATTTATAGATGTCAAAATGCGATAGTTGAAAGAGAAGTGCCGGTGTGGGATCAGTTATGAGGCGGCAGAAATTGCAATTCGAGTTGAAATCGAATTGCAATTCTGAGTTGTAATCTGACACCGGCGGTTTAGCTACTTTATTTTTGCATCAAGACCTCACTTAACTACATCACATTTGGAATATTAGACGGAAACTAAATTCTATCTTTTTTTTTCAATTCTCAAGGAAGTGCTAGCATTTGTTTTTGCCTACTTATCCTTTTAAGATTTGTTGGTCATCCAAGGTTTGGTCATTTAAGAATTTTAATTATATGAGATGACACAAAATAATTGGTACAAAATGTATTTGGACCAAGAAATGCATGGGATGCTATGTGGAATTTAAAGACTACGGGACGATGAAAAATAAATGATGTCGTACCAATACTTCAATTCTCGTCTCGTTTTCAACAAATCTACATTTTGACAAATCTTGAAGTAGGGGGCATTTATAGCCATATAAATTTTTAATCCATAAAAGAATTTGGATTATATTTTAAAATTCAAGATATATTGGTCCAAATTAATATTATGGGCTAATATAATTGAATTAATTATAGAAAATTCAATATATATGAATTAAATAAATAAGTCTTAATCTATTGGGCTAGCCCATTTAGTTGGGCTAAATTGACGAGCCCACTTTATTAGGCTCAATATATCATTTTCCTAGAGGCCCAGTTTGGTGCCACGTGTCAAATAACGTGGCACACCACGTCAAATGGAAGAGCCAATAGGACCATGCCACGTGTCAAAATGACAAGGCATGAAAAGTCACATTAAAAGGCTAATAAAATTGTGCCACGTGTGCAAGTGACATGTTCTAGCCAATCAAATGCGTCCATGTCACACTTCAATTTGATTGATCGGAAAGAGTTTGTTCTTATCATAACTCTTCCCTCCCAAAACTATAAATAGGGGTCTTCATAACTCATAAAAGACACCAGAAGTTATAACAAGAAGCAAGAGAGAGCTCGTGGATCAAACGCCGCAAATTTCTCTACAAGTTTCAAGCTTCAAGCAATCAAGTTCAAGCTCAAGAACAAAGAACAAATCAAGGTCAAGTTCAAGCAATCAAGCTCAAGCTCAAGCTCAAGCTCAAGAACAAGATCATCGTTCGTGGCAACAACTACATATTCAAGATCAAACTCAAAGGCCCTTGAATTTATTTACTATTGGAAAGAAGAATCAGAGAATTCATAGAGATTATAACACTCAAATATTTAAAATAAAATACTATGATTGTTGCGATATTTTTTTATCTTGATTATATTTTCTCGATGCAATTTTATTGTCTACAGTATTCTATCATTTTTAAATTCCGCAGACAATCAAATAAGCATTGAGATATTTTTCCTAGGAAGAGAATTGTTTCCCATTCCAATTACCCTTCCTCTTTCATTTGCAAACCAAGAGAAAGAAGGAGAAATTCTCCCCTTTCCCTTCTCTCATTTTCCCTAGTTGTCTCTTTTTTTTAACTTAGGTCCATCCACATGATGGAGTAGTTTAGGCAAAACTCCTAACATGTATATTTACAAAAAAAAAATTACACGGAGGAGGATATAGACATTAGCTTCGTAACATTGTGAAGGTTGGATATATATATCCACCTTAGTAGTCATTTGTACATAAAACTTATATGTTAGTTGTTGAGTATCATTGCTATCGATGGAACAAAACTCATCAAGGAATCAATATACTATATACATATTAGGAACCAGCAAAACAAGATCAAATAAATCAGCTAAAATCATAAATGAACTTGTTCTTCATCTTCCCGTATCTAAAATTTGGGAGCCCATCAAATTCAAGCTTCATTGATGCTCTAACCTTAGGAAGCAGAAAATTAGCTTCATTAAAGTAGAAAAAGTTTTGGATTCTTCTCCCATATTAGCCAGTAAGTCAGCAGTATAGTTACCTTCTCTAAAGATATGCACGAAGGTAAAATTTTCAGCATTAGATATACTAGTAATCTGCTCAATGATTTGCTTGACTTGCCATGGTGGATCAAGCTTTTCATTGATGATATTTATGAGCAAAAGAGAGTCAGATTCTACAATTATATTAGATAGGACACCAGTTAAGCAAATTTTTATTTCTTTTAGCATAACATTGGCTTCAACAGTGTTGTTACTACACTGCCCATAGTATTCTGCAATGGCTTAAATCATAGATCCAGTATGGTCTCTGATAATCCCACCACCACCAGAGGATCCGGGATTACCTTTAATGCACCCATAAATATTTGGTTTAAACCAATTTTGGACAAGTCTAAAGCACCAAACAGGTTGAGCTTGATAACTAGTTTCAACTTTACAATCATATCACACTTTGCTAGCCAAGAATTGGGAAGCTGTAAGTCTAGAAACTGAACTTTGAGGATCAAAGAGATTAGATTGTTGACTTGATTAATAATATACGAGGATGACTTCCTCTTATCATCAAACCTAGCCTTGCACCCGTTTTTCCAAATTTCCCAACAAATAGAAGTTGGTAGATATTATAACATGAAAGTGTGAACCTCATTTTTTCCTTTAGCAGTCCATCAGTTCATAATAAACATTCTAAGATGACTATGGGTATATTTTATACCACAAGTATTACGAAAGAAGTTCCAAACTTGTGAAGGAATTTTTCCTTCAATCAGAAGATGTTCATTGGTTCTTGTGACTAGTGCAACATCTACAAATATATGGAAGATAGATCCCAAATCTCTTAACTGCATCATCAATGGGGATTTTGTTTTGAAGATTCCTTATCATAAATAAAGAGATCCTAAAAGGAACTCTTCTGTGCCAATTCTTAGAGTAAGATAAAGTACTAATATTCTTCTTTCTTACTAGATGCCGGTCAGACTTGGTACTGAATTTCCCTAATGCCTCAGGGGTCCAAATAGGTTAGTTTCTCTTATCTGGGAAAAAGTTAATATTGAAATGACCACATTATGAGGGAGGATTCTTCTAAGTTTATACCGTTTCCAGTTATTACCTATGTAGAAGTCCTTTACCAAAGTTTTCTTAGGAGTTCTTTGGTTCTCACAAGGTTGGCAATAGGGACAAGACCCGTCCAATTTTCCCACTAGAAGGAGACATTTATTTTGCCAATATTTCATAGAATACAAGGCTCGACAATGTGTTTGATGTCCATCAATATTTTCCCTTTATGAGATTGGACAGAGGACCATTTCTTAGCAACTGGATGATATCTCTTATAGTTTTTGGCTTCCATGAAGGATTTGAGCAAAGATTTGTGAATTCTAAACTTTCACCATAATTTAGCAGAGAAAGTATTACAAATTTCATTTAGGGACCTGAAACCAGCACCACCCTCTTTAGTTGGTAAGCACAGATCAGACCAGGCACACTTATGTTTCTTCTTTCTTTCCCCATCCATACCCCAGAAGAAATCAACAATTATCTTTTCTATCTATTCCAAAGTAGTCTTTGGAGGATGAACAACTGATAGTAGATGGATAAGTAAAGCATGAATGATGTATATAAGCATGACAACTTTTTCACCATAGGATAGTAACTTTCCCTGCCATCCTTGTAATCTCTTAGCCACCATAGTATTAAAAAAAAATTTATTTTTCTACCAGAATAAATAGGACATCCTAGATATTGCATAGGAAATTGAGACTAGTTAAAGTAAGTGATATCTCTGATAAAGGTGTTCCTAAGATCATCATCTTCAAGGGGAACATAAAATACATACTTGCTCTTATTAATCAGTTGTCCATATATTTCTTCATATTTTTCAAGCTTATCTATCAGGAGTCTAATTGACTAAGGATCACTGATAAGTGTGGATTTTGACTACTTATTAACACCTTTTTGCTTATGTTTTAGTCTGAAAGTATTATGTTCCCAAAACTAATGAAGTGCACAAATTGCAGGAAGGTTGGAAGTTTGAGCTCCCATGATGAAATCCGAATCAAAACGGAGTGTTCCAACTCACAAGGCAAGTAGGGGCGCATAACTTAAGAAGTGTGGTCCGTATAAGGATTTCTGCAGCCGCACGTTCTTCCAACGAAAGGTTTTGATTTTTAATTCTAGTTTTACTTTATCAATTATAAGCTAAGAAGGAACTTAGAAGCTAACGATTGTTTTTGGTGTATTTACAAATAGTTAAAAGCTTAGGGATGTGACCATAACCTAGGTGTTCGCCTAATAGGTTAAATACGTTAACACTTATTTTGTTGATTGGGGTATAGTATAGCTATCAACTTTACGTTACCCACTCAATACCTCTCGATCAAAAAATGATTTTGCCCAATTTGGCTTTCTCAAGACCAAATGAGTATAAAACTAAATAATTGATATGAGATCAAGTCGTATTCTCACTATATCTAGTTTGAACTCTTTAACTAGGCTAATTAAGCCCTCAATTAGCCCAATTCTTGGTTAGGCAAGTTATACTAGATTAGATCCCTCTTTCTCAAGTAGTGACCAAGTCAAAAAGTCATGAATTAATGTTTGCAACCATTAATTCTAAATGGAAGCATAAACTAAGCTAAATAATCAACACTCAATTATAAATAAATATTAAATTAAATACGCATAAGGTTTACACACTAGAGTTGGGTCACAATCCTAAGAATCTAGCTATTCATAGTGAGAATGAAGAAAACAAAGATGAAATGCTAATTAAACTCATAATCTATGATTAAAAGAATAAAATATAATGTTTAAGACCTAAAGTAATCACAAACTTCCTAAAATGGCAAAATATAATGGTTACAACATCTCAAACTTTGAAACTTGACCTAAAAATGTGAATCTCGTCTATTTATAATGGCCCACAATTTGCTGATAAAAATGCCCCTCGGGAGGTTCTCCGGCCGCATTGTGCGGTCCGCAGATTGCTTCAGCTGGCAGGGTCTTAGATTCTGCAGTCGTACTATTCTACATTGCGGCTGCAAAGCATCTTCTGCGTCCACACTATTCTTGTGCGGTCCACACTTCAGCAAGGCTTCAGGTCTTGGTCTTTTGCACTCTCTGAACTTTGAATCATTTGTCATTGCAGACCTTGTTCTGCAGCCGCACAATTCATGTGCGGTACGCACGTTAGTTAAAACTCAGCTGGGCTCTTTTACTTGATCTCCGGTCACAAATGGAATTTTGCGGTCCGCTCATTCTTCTGTGGACCGCACTTCATAAGTTTTGCGCCCCTTCTTGCCTTGTGAGTCGCAACACTCCTTTTTGAGTTGGATTTAATCATGGGAGCTCAAACTTCCAATATTCCTTCAATTTGCACATTTCATTAGTTTCAGGAACATAAATTAATACTTTCGAACTAAAACAAAAGCAAAAAGGTGTTATAAGTAGTCAAAATTCACACTTATCAACTCCCCCAAACTTAAGTCTTTGCTTGTCCTCAAGCACATAAATTAGTTCCCACCTCCTTAGAGTTAAGGGTCATTTCAGCGAGTCAAAGGTGAGCCATTCACACATCAATTGGGACCAACAATTACCCACACTACTCATGCATTATCAACAAGGTGACATGTCAAATACTCATGCACATATAGTTCTAATGTGACATTTGAGCTTCAAGAATTGACTTTACTCATCAAGGACTCTCGTTCTATCATGTAGGTCATGGTGGAATCCAAACTCTTCCTCCTCTACTTTCCATTTGCCAAGATCACTTAAGAAATTAGCATTCAATCTTAAGATACATAAAAGGTCCACTCATCTCTCACAATAGAATGTCACAAGTACGACTTCAAGTATCATAAGCTTGCCCCTCATGTAGATCGCCACTAACGTAAGCTCACTTGGTTCGAAATCAAGCAGGAATTCTTTCGGGTTATAATGAAGGTTTTTGGATTAGGGAAGGGTGCCATATGGGTAACTGGTTACACATTTCCTTAAGCACTCCACATTTTCATTTCTCGGCTCACAATTGCCAATTCTTAGAGGCATTTTCTTTTCATTGGGACTAGAGAGATTTAACATCACTCTTTCTTGTTCATTTTATTCTTTTTCTCTCTTTTTGATTTCTCATTCTAGGGATCATTACCTCTTTTTGAAATCATCAACCCTTCCACTTATTCACGTTTTGTATTTTTCTTTATTTTATTTTTTTTGCCTTCTCTTTTCATAGAGATTATTTCTTTTCTCTTTTTGTGCATTGATACCTTTTCTAAATTCCTCATCTCTCACCCAAACTTATATTTTAAGCTACTTGTTTCACAAGAGTGTTAAGGCAAGTTCGAGTGCCAAGAGAGGATCATGACAAAATAGGTAAAAGCTTATAACATGGTTATCAAATGAGAAAAGCTAGCGACTCAAAGGGGTTGGCTAGGGATAATGACATTGGTTGGCAATAAAAATCTCAAACGGGTCAAGAAAATCCTACAATCATCTCTCAAACCAAGCAAAGCTTAGGATTTCTCCTTGAAACACATTCGGGGCAAGTTCTAGACCCTTCGCATGGATACTTGGACTACAACAATCCATATCACCCCTCACGTAACTAGATTGTATTAGAGGATAGAGTAGAGAGCCTACAACGACCACATTCAAGTTTAAAGATCACTATGGTCCAGTTAAACCACTCGATGATTACCAAAGTCAACTCAAGAGTCACAAAGCCAATTGAAGCATGATTAACTCTTCGAGAATGACTTGATTATGTCTTTTTATTCGTTACTACTACTACTATTATTACCTAAACACAAAAATGGACTCATTCCCTTAAGAAGGTTGACACGCCATCCATCGTTGGGATGAGTCACCCGGTTCACACAACAACTACCTTTGGAAAGAACTGTGACGTTAAGAAACCAAAGGCTTATTAACTACTAAATCATAAAAAGAAGCTACTTAACAAAACAAGAACTAATATGGAAAAAATAAAGAAACTAATAAGCAAAAAGTACTAAAGAGAGATAAATGTACATAAGAGAAGAGAGAGAGAAGCTAGATAAATACAAATAAGAAAAGAAAGAGTATCATCAAATTATTACAGACCAAATGTATCAGTGTATGAATTTTTCAAATAAACTCCACCCCCCTTCATGAATAAAAGTAAGCATTGTCCCCAATGCTTAGGCAAATAAGAGTAAAATAGGAGAGGGTGGAGAAAACTCCGTAAGGATCCTTAGACATCTCAGTATCCCCATAAATGTCATATCCCTTAGGTTCAGCCAATTGAATCTCATCATCATCAAATCTAGGCATGGGTGGGTTGTCGAACATTGCACACACTGCCTCAGCAGTGTCGGCAGCAAAATCTGGTTCGTCTGACTGGCCAGCTGGTGCTACTAGTGCAAATGATACTGAAGGATCTGGGGCAGACCGGTGTGGGTCAAGCAGCATATCAAAAGGAAGATCTCCAACTGTAGAAAGTCTAGTCACCTCCCGCCGGAGCTTATCCGTTGATTTCTTACTGACCTGGGACTTCCTCATCTTCTTTACTTCCTTTTCCAGCTCCTCAATCACTAACTCGTGTTGTACCAAGGTGTCTATGATCGTCTTCTGGTACTCCAAAGTCTTCTTTAGTGTCTCATCAATGTTAGAAGGAGCCTGTGGTACCTGAGAAGTGGATTGCACTGCAAAAGTACTAGACAAGTGACAGCTTAGAGGTAGCTATCTGCATCCAGTTGTTGAGACTCGCCAATGTTTGGGAGACTCATAAAGCAGTTATGGGGACTGTGGGCATGGGCACTGGATTTAGAGTAACTCTAGGGGATGTGGTAGGAGCTGAAGATGATTGTGGAAGCATAGCAGTGACACTGGTAGAAGGCTCAGCAGAGATGGATGGAAGATCAGCTGCCTTAAAACTACCACTGTTGGCTCATCAGACTGACCTGGGGTGGTAGAAGGTTGGACTTTCTTCTTTAGGTTGCTCACATCCATCATAGAATACAAGTTAAATGGCTTCTTCATCTTTACCTTGGTGTCAAAATCTCTCGGCTCTACCTTTTCATCAGTAAGGTACTCTCTAATAATGTTGGGATAAGGGTAGGCCGAGCTGTCCTGTCGTGCAATCACTGAAATGTTGGCCGACATCACAACACCCACATTGATTAGGTAACCGACCATGATGGAAGCCACAAGCACTTCCCGAGATAGGAAGGTGAGTCTCGTTCTCGCATGGATCAAACCTGCTACAAACAAAGGTCTTCCACCCTTTAGCCTCAAAGCTCAAAGTACTCAGCTGAATGGGAACCCCAGCGGTAATCCATGGTGGTGTTGGTCGTGGTGGTGCTAGAATCTCAGCCAACCAAGGTTGGACTTCCTCCTTCATTGCACACTTCTCCAGATACTCCTTTGGCTCAACATCCTCAAAGCCCAAATATGCAGTTAGCGTATGCTGATCAAACCTCACCTTGAGGTTGCGTACTTTGGTCAGCTTCGTCCCTTTCTTGATATGAGCAACATTGGCAGAAAATTCTCGGACATGATATTCTTTTGCATCCTCCACTCTCTAGGTGAACCACATGCACCCCTTTCGTGCCCTAGACTGTCTCAATATAGCTGGGGTTGTATTTCTCCAAATCCTTCAACATAAACTGTCGTTCAAGAGTTAGCGACCTTACTGGCCACCATATATGAAAGCTGGTGAAGGCATCCAAGCTGACAAAACGATCCTCTCAAACCTATTTCTTCTTTGATCTCTCAAGCACTATAGCTATAACATCTCCCCCTCTACTATCATCGGGGACGTCATGTGTAACATGTGCCTTAGGGACTGGTATAGTTGATAGCTCAGAAGCCTGACTAGCACTCTCGATCCCTTGGAGGTGATATGAGATGAAGACGACTCGTCCATGAGCTGGTATCTCCCTTGCGGCCTCGTCTGTGTGGTTGTCTGCTCCTCCTAAACAAAGGTTGAGTTTCCCTTTAACACCTCCCTAGACGGAACATAGGAGTTGGACTCGGAGAGGTCTGCACCTCTCCTTCTTCCGGTTGTTGTTTTCCTTCTTATTGTCTTGGGCTGGCCAAGGGGCAAGGCACTTTTACCTCAACTCCCGGGAAGATTCACCTCGTCCCTTTGAAGTGTCGCTTCGACCTCTTGATCCAACCATTATCTGTATCAAGCAGAGAAAATTGTTAGTTGTAGTTTATTGTTTAAACACATACAAGAGTCATGTAGGTAAGGGAGAAAAAATTGGATACAGTGGAGTTATGAAGTTGATTCATGCCTGTAGGATAAGGGATTTACGGTCTGCAAAATTTGACCTGCGGCCGCAGATGGGAACTCGCTGTCCGCACATTTCCTTTGTGCGGCCGCAGAAGGGAAGTGTGATCCGCACATTTGAGATCACGACATCACTTCTAAGTCCCAAAATTATGAACTCTTTGAAGACAGAGAAATGGCCAAACTGTGGCCTCAAGAGGAAATGTGTGGTCCGCACAATTTGATTTGCGGTTGCACCTGGGAGTCTCAAAAGTGAAGACTCTCTGATGACAGAAAAGGTCCTAATCTGCGGCTGCAGATTCCTGCCTCACTTAAGCTTTAAGGAATCAGAATCTGCGGATCACACAAGTCAAGTGCGGTCGAAGAATTCAAACAATTACGAGCAAACAACTTTTTATTCTAAGATTTTTTCAATTTCTTGCACAAATAGGCATGGAAACATTGTAAAAACGTGAAATTTCACTTACCCAATCCCAGTAGAGCATGTATCAAGTTAACCCAGTTCAAATTACCCCATATGGACACACAATTGAACTCTAATAACAAATGGCCTAAAAAGAACTAAAAAAATATACAAATTAGACTAACAAAAAAATTAACATGAAATTGAAGCATACCAGATAAAGTGAATGCACTGAGGGATTGATCTAGGTGGTTGTGTTTGTGGACAGTTGAAATCTCCAAGAAAACATAGCAGGGCAACAATGTTTTGTTAAAAGTGGGAAAATGGTAACACGAGCCCTACTGCTCTATTTATACCTTTCAATTTGAGAAGGGAGAATAGACGAGTTCGGCCGCACTCTTTAACTAAGGAACTTTATCACAGAATTCCATCTGTGGTCCGCACATTTTTTTGTGCGGTCACAGATTTCATGTGTGGTTGCAGATCGACCTCCGCACTGACAAGCTTAACTTAGAGAGATGTTATTATTGATATTTCAACTGTGCGGTTGGCAAGAGAAATGTGCGGCCACAATGCTCATCTGCTATGGCACATAAAAATGTGTGGTCTACACAAATAAATTGCGGTTTCCACTCTCTTGAACACTTAGCCATATTTTCGTCCACAATTCTTATAAGTCACACTCATCCCTGTAGCACACTTCACATCAAGTTAGAACACAAATAAAACCTAACTACAAAAGAAAAAGGAAAAGAAATATGGGTTGCCTCCTATGAAGCGCCTGATTTAATATCATGGCACTACGTAGAATACCCTCAAGTGAAATGAATGACCGCCACAACATGGCTATCTCCAACCTTTCCCGAGTAGTGCTTCACCCGGTGACCATTGACTTAGAATACTTCATTATTTTTGTTCTTCAAGTCTAATTCACCAAAAGGTGTCACACCCACAATTTCAAAAGGACCACTCCACTTGGATTTTAGCTTCTCCGAAACATCCTCAACCTTTAGTTAAACAACAATACAAGATCGCGCACCTTGAACACTTTGCTCCAAATGTATTTGTCATGATGATATTTCATATTTTATTTGTACAAGGAAGAACTTGCATAAGCATGGTACCAAAACTCATCTAACTCATTCAGATGTGCAACCCTCAAGTTAGCGGCTACATCCCAATCAAGATTCAACTTCTTTAGAGCCCACATGGCCTTGTGCTCTAGTTCTACCAGAAGATGACAAGCTTTCCCGAACACCAACTGGTATGGAAACATTCTGATAGGTGTTTCTTAAGGCGTCCTATAATCCCATAATGCATCATCAAGCTTCTTCGACCAATCCGTCTGATTAGCATTCACCGTTTTGGGCAAGATACTCTTTATCTCCCGGTTGGAGGATTTCACTTGCCCACTAGCTTGTGGGTGATTTGGAGTCGTGACTTTGTGAGTAACATCATACTTGCTAAGTAAAGTGTCGAAAGCCTTGTTGCAAGAATGTGACCCCCTATCACTTATAATTGCACATGGAGTACCAAAACTTGGGAAAATATTATTTTTCAAGAAAGACACCACACTTCTCGCCTCATTGTTGGGTAAAGCAACAACCTCAACCCATTTGGACACAATCCACCGCGACCAAGATATAGGTGTTTTCATAAGAACTTATAAAAGGGACCATGAAGTCAATACCCCACAAATCGAAAATATCATATCCAAAATGAGAGGCATTTCATTTTTCTTTGAGATTCTACCGGCCCATTGACATTCATCATATTTTTTCACTAACTCACTAGCTTCTTTGTAAAGAGTAGGCCAATAGAAACTGCAACTAAGCACTTTGGCTGCAATTCTTGCTCCACCATGATGACCACCACATGGAGAAGAATGACAAGCCGCAAGAATTTCACATTGCTATTCTCCGATACACATCTTCTAATCACCCCATCCGTGAAAATTCGAAAAAGGTATGGTTCATCACAATAATAGTCTTGACAATCCTGTTTGATCTTCTTCCTTTGGCTTGAAGAGAACTCATTCGAAATGATTCCACTTACAATAATGTTTGCTAAATCCGCTAACCATGGAACCTTTTTCATTGAAATTTCCAAAAGTTGCTCATCGGGGAAAGAGTCATTGATCTCAAGGACATCATGCGGCATCCCCTCCTCCTTCAAACGACACAAGAGGTCCGCCACTTGGTTTTTACTACCTTTTCTATCTTGGATGTCAATATCAAATTCTTGTAACAAGATCACACATCTCATTAACCGAGCTTTGGAGTCCTTTTTTCTCATAAGATAATGAAGCGCCGCATGATCCGTGTGGATAATAACTTTTGCACTCATCAAGTACGGGCGGAACTTCTCAATAGCAAACACAATAGCAAGGAGCTCTTCTCCATAATAGTATAGTTGACTTGGGCACTATTCATGATCTTACTATCATAGTAGACCGGATGAAAAATATTGTTGATGTGTTTCCCAAAATAGCCCCAAACGCTATTTCACTTGCATCACACATGAGTTCAAAAGGCACACTCTAATTTGGAGCGGTGATGATGAGAGTAGTTGTCAACTTGAGCTTCAAAACTTCAAAATCTCTCATGCAATCATCATTGAAATTAAACTTAGAATCCTTCTCAAGAAACTTTCACAACGGGTTCATAACCTTAGACAAGTCTTTGATGAAGCGTAGGTTAAAACAGGTTAAAACCCGCATGGCCAAAGAAAATACGCACACCCTTCTCCGATGTAGGGGTGGAAGTTTAGAAATCACCCCAATATTTGCCTTGTCAACTTCAATTCCATTCCGTGAGATTTTGTGGCCAAGGTCAATACTTTCCTCGACCATGAAATAGAATTTTTCCCAATTGAGCACCAAATTTGTTTTTTCACATCTAGCCAACACTTTGTCCAAATTTTCAAGACAATCATCAAAAGAATCTCCAACCACCGAGAAGTCATCCATTAAAACTTCAAGGTAGTCCTCCACCATGTCCGTAAAAATAGCCATCATACACCTTTGAAAAGTCGTCGGTGCATTGCACAAACCAAATGACATCCGCTTGAAAGCAAAAGTACCATATGGACATGTAAAAGTTGTTTTATCTTGATCTTCCGGAGTAATGAGAATTTGGTTGTAGCCCGAGTACCCATCAAGAAAGCAATAAAAATCACAGCCGACCAATCTATCGAGCATTTGGTCTAAGAAAAGAAGTGGAAAGTGATCCTTCCTTGTGACTTTGATGAGCTTGCGATAGTCCATACACAACCTCCAACCGGTCACAGTTCTTGTAGGAATCAACTCATTCTTGTCATTGGTGACCACCATCATGCCCCCCCTTTTTGGGACACATTAAACCGGAGAAGTACATGAACTACCAGATATGGGTTAGACAACCCCGACATCCAACCACTTGATAATCTCCTTCTTGAAAACTTCTTGCATAGCCTTATTGGGTCTCCTTTGATGTTCAATAGATGGTTTTGCGCCATCTTCCAACTTGATCTTATGCATTCAAAAGGCGGGGCTTATCCCTCGAATATCCGCCAAGGTCCACCCAATAGCCTTTTTCCTCTTTTGTAGCACCATCAATATGGAATATACCTGCATGTTAGTCAAACAAGAGGAAATAATAACCACTAAAGTAGAACAAAGACCAAGACATTCATACCAAAGATGTGGAGGCAATGGCTTCAACTCTAAGGTAGGAGGCTCTTCAATAGAAGGCTTTGTAGGAGGAGTTGTCCTATTTTCAAGATCCAAGGACAATTTTCGGGGTGCATAGCAGTACGACCTCATTCCTTGCAAAGAGTTCACACATTCCATGAAGCCATCCATCTCGTCATCATCAAAGTTGAGCAAGACGGCCTCCAACATATCACCAACATTGATTGTAGCACTTGTTTAATCAGCAATAACATCGGTCACCAAGTCCACAAAAGAAGACACCTCATTGCTATTTGGTTGTCGCATGGACTTACACACATAGAACACCATTTTTTCATCACCAACCCGGAAAGTGAGTTCTTTGGCTTCAACATCACAAAGAGTCTTACCCGTAGCAACGAAAGTTCTACCAAGAATAATTAGCATTTCATAATCAACATCACAGTCTAGAATGACAAAATCCGCCAGAAGAATGAATTTATCAAAACGAACCAAAATATCTTCAATCACTCCCAAGGGCCTCTTCATAGTACGGTCGTCCATTTGCAATCTCATTTGAAATTTGAATAGGGAATCAAATTGATACTTTCCCCAAGATCACAAAGATCTTTAGCAAACTCGGCACTTCCAATTATACAAGGAATTGTGAAAGCACCGGGATTCTCCAGCTTAGAAGCCATTGAAAGAACAGTTGCACTCACTTTACATGATCCTTCATAAACTTTGCATAACCGGGCATTTTTTCCAAAGCTTCAACTAAAGTCACATTGATTGAGAGACTCTTCATCATTTGAATGATCTTCTTAAATTGATTCTCACCATTTTGCTTGGAAAGTCTTTGAGGGTGTGGAGGTGGAGGCTTAGGCAATGGTGCCTTAGCCTTTTGCACTACCCGCTTCGGTATGTCAAAAATGTGTTCCCTAGACGGGTTCACCTTCTCTTGAGTCTCATCCACACAATCATCAATATCAATCCAAACTTTATCATTAGGTTGCACCATATTGTTTGGGATCTCTTCTTCTTGCATCACTTGATCATCATCAAGAAGTTGCCTTCCACTTGAGGTGGATGCAATCTCGCCTCTTCCACTTCTTGTGACAACTGCCATGGCATGCACCGTGTTGTTACCACCCTTTGGGTTTACCACCTTGTCACTTGGTAGTGCCCCTTAGGACGATAATTCAAAGCTTGAGATATTTGCCCCATTTGAACTTCGAGATTGCGGATTGATGTGTTGTGTGAGGAAAGTTTCCGAATCGGTATTATTTTCTATCATTTTCTTGAACATATTTTCAATACGCCCCATCTCATTGTTTGAAGAAATCGAACCACGGAAAGGATAAAGCGGTGGGTTGCTTGGTTGTTGGTACATTGGAGGCCTTTGAAAACCCGACTCCTAGTTTCCTTGATTGTTTCTTCAGCCGCCTTGATTGTTACCTCCCCAATTTCCTTGGTTGTTTCCACTCCAATTTCATTGATTATTATTGTTATGCTTATTCCATTCGTTGTTGCCTCCCACTCAAATTTCCTTGATTGTTAGAATTTCAATTACCTTGATTGTTTTGTGGTCGCCATTGTTGGCTTGGTCCTTGGAAGTTGTTTCTTTGCCCTTGAAAATTATTCACATATTGCACTTCCTCTTCTTGTTCATTATAGGAATCATCTTGCTCAAAGCTACCATCTTCTTGCACATAGTTCTCCACTTGATTTGGCACTTGTGGACCCTTGTTCCTCCTCTTGTTCGCCATCACGTTCACTCATTCCATAGAATTGACTTGCTTAGGAGTTTGCACTTGATTTAGTTAGGTATTTTCTAGTTGAGTCATGGTAGTTGTCAATTAGGTAATGGCTTGCCCATGGTTTTGCAATTCTTTGTGAAGGTGGATCAAATATTCAGGTCACCTTGTGGAACATTGGCCCGAGATTGACAAGCCGACAACGTGTCCCATCTCATCCAAAATCGCATACGCCTTCGCATAAGGCGTAGTCATAAAGTTCCCATCGGCTAGTTGATTCACTACACATTGGTTAATCGTGTTAATCCCATGATAGAAGGTTTGTTGAACCATGTTTTCTGTCATATCATTGTTGTATCATTCCTTGAACATAGTTCTATAACACTCTCATATCTCGTGTAGTGGTTCATTCGGCTCTAGCTTGAATAACAAGATCTTATCTCGAAATGTAGCCATGTGTACGGGAGAAAAAAACTTAGCAATGAGCTTTTTCGCCAACTCATCCCAAGTGTGAATTGAATGGTTTGGAAATACTTTCAACCAATCTAAAGATTTTCTCCCGTAGAGAGAAAGGAAAAAGCCTTAGCCTCAATGCATCCTTGAAGACATTTGTTTGCTTACTCCCCAAACAAGTGTCCACAAACCCCTTCAAATGTTTGTAAGCATTTTGTGTTGGAGCACCAAGGAATCCCCATTTATCACGCAAAATGAGCATCATATTGGTGATGTGTAAGTTTCCCACCCTAATACGGGGAGGGACTATTGCACTAGCATAACCTTAGTTGGGCAATATCCGGTGTGGAGCCGCTCGTGGTGGAGGTGGGGGAGGCACATTGTCATGAGGTACCCAACCTCTCCGATTGGCTTGTGGATCATGAGGTACCTCCTCTACTTGCTCCTCATCCGCATCCAAATCCCCCAAAGGTAAACTTCCGAGCTTATTGTTCGCCATGGTTGTACCTAAGATTTCTCACACAAGTTAGTAACTCGAAAAGAAAATAAGATATTCCAAAAACAAACCCAAATATATAGCTAACACCGTTGCAAATCCTCATAAACGGCGCCAAAATTGATCCACGTCCAATCCACACTCAATAATGAGTGAAAACGTCCGTCGGAAGAATAGTACCCAACAAGAGTCGGGGTTGATTTCCACGGGGAGTTACTATGGGTGTTTGGAGTATACACTTGACGAAAGCAAATGGAATAACTAAACTGCACTTCCAACAAAAGGTTTTGATTTCTTATTCTAATTTTACTCTAGCAATTATAAGCTAAGAAAATAAACTAGAAGTGAATTATTGATTTTGGTGTTTTTCCAAATAGTTAAAAAGCCTAGGTATGTGACCGTAACCTAGGTGTTTGCCTAATGGGTAAATACGTTAACACTTGTTTTGTTGATTGAGGTGTATTATAGCTCTCAACTCTACGTTACCCACTCAATACCTCTCGGTCAAAGAGTGATTTTGCTCAATTTGACTTTATCAAGCCCAAATGGGTATCAAACTAAATAGTTGATATGAGCTCAAGTCGGGTTCTCACTATCTCTAGTTTGAACCATTTAATTAGGCTAATTAATCCCTCAATTATCCCAATTCCTTGTTAGCCAATACTAGGTCCCTCTTTATCAAGTAGAGACCAAGTTAAAATGGCATGTATCAATGTTTGCAACCATTAAATATAAAATTGAAGCATAAACTAAGCTAAATAATCAACATCCAATCATAAAAAACATTAAATTAAATACCCATAAGGTTTATACACTAAGGTTGAGTCACAACCCTAGTAAGAATCTAGCTACTCACAGTGAGAAATGAAGAAAGCAAAGAAAAAATGTTAATTAAACTCATAATTTAAGATTAAAATGATAAAATATGGTGTTTAAGACCTAAATTAATCACAAACCTCCTAAAATGGCAAAATATAATGGTTACAACAACTCAAACTTTGAAACTTGACCTTAAAATGTGAGCCTCGTCTATTTATAATAGCCCAAAAATCACTGACAAAAATGCGGCTCGAGAGGTTCGGCGGCCGCAAAATTCCATGTGTCGTCCGCATATTACTTCAGTTGGCAGGGTCTTGGATTATGTTGTTTCACAATTCTGGATTACGGATGCAAAACATCTTCTGCGGCTGCATAATTCTTGTGTGGTCTGCACTTCAGCAAGGCTTTAGGCCTTGGTCTTTTGCACACTCTCTGAACTTTGAATCATTTGTCAGTGCTGACCTTGTTCTACGGCCGCACAATTCATATGCGGTCCACACATTAGTTAAAACTTTGTTGGGCTCTTTTACTTGATTTGCGGTAGCAGATGGAATTCTGCGGTCCACACGTTCTTCCGCAACCGCAAAAATCTTTCTGTGGACCTCATTTCTTAAGTTATGCACCCCTCATTTTTTACCTTGTTCTATCAAAAATGTTGCCAACAGAGTTCCTGGATCATTCAAAGAGCTTTTTGCATGTGTTTTTGAGCTTCAGATGAAATTTTCACATTGGGGACCCCTATACTTCAATATTCGAAGCTTGGTTCCCACCTTTTTAAAGCCATCCTCCACAGTCCACAGATCTAGAAACCTAAAATACTTGATTTGATTTCTTTGAGTAGTATTGGCTATAGTAAGGATTGGAGAATGGTCAGAACATGTCATGATTAAGTGATCAACATTGACACTGACAGTCAAAGAGATTCATCCATTCATGATTAACCAACACTATATCCAGCCTTTACCATACCTTTTTCTCAGGTTCCCAACCATTTCAAGAAGTGAAAATAGATCCGAAATAATCAAGGTCAATCAGATCACAATTCATGATGCATTGTAGAAAAGTTATGATTTTTGACATTCTATGAGGTTACCACCATGTTTTTCCTCAAGGTCAATACTACAGTTAAAATCTCCAGCAATATACCAAGAAAGACTAAATTTGACAAAAATATCTTTTAGGTTGTCCCAAAGGGACACCTAAGCAAAGCATCACATTTAGCATAAACATTAGTGATAAGAAATGTGTTACCCATCCAATTGACCTTGCAAGTGACCCGTTGATCAGTATTTTCAACCACAATACAATCAATAGTCTCATCCCACACCAAATTTGACTATTGCCGTTGGAGAAGGAATTAGTTATGAAAGGAAGTTTTTGTAGTCTTATAATTTGCTTCAGTATTTCAAAAACACCATTAGAGATGATGCTTCTGTTATTCCAAAAAAAAAGATTTAAACATCATTATTAAGTAGAAGTTGATCATTTCCCTTTTGATAGGTACCTTTCGTTCCCCCCCCCCCCTGTTGTGTCTTCCGCCTCTGACATTTGATATGCCCCTTCCTCTACCCCTAGATGAAAGATAATTGATATCTGCAATATTGTCTAACTGTGATGTAATATCCACTTCCATAAGAGCATCAACATGATCATTATTGCCATTGTTGTCGTGAATGTCTTCACCATTGAAGCTTTCATTATTAACACAAGCATAATCATCACTTTGTTCGGAACTCATTTCATCCTCATAGTCATTATCTTCTGAGGTTCCATTCTCTTCGCCATCTTCTTCCTCTCCTTCAGTGGAAGATTCAGTTTGCTGGTCATTGCTAATATAAACTCCTCCACAGCCTTGGCCATCTTCTAGGCTTGTACCACTGATGAGTTTAAGGTAGTTGTTTTTATCTTCTCCATCATCAATGGGATGATTCTTATCCTTTCCAAGGTCGTGCGTTGTGATGACCCAAAAGGTCATCTTGTGTTAATTTAGCAAACTGTATTCTGAGGCTCTGAAAACCTCCGCTAATCTTACCTTGATACGCGTGCACATCTCGGGCGCGTAGCCGGGGAGTCTCTATGTGGAAATGTGTTAAACAGTTGAATTTATGATAATTAACGGAATAAAATTGACTTTGGTCAATATTTTTGGTAAACGGACCCGGACCCGTGATTTGACGGTCCTGGAGTGTCCGTAGGAAAATATGGGACCTGGTTGTATGCCCGGAATCGAATTCCGAGCTCCCAAGTCTGAGAAATGAATTTTTTAATGAAAATTGTTTTCTGAAAATAAGAAAGACTTTTGAAAATGAACTTTGATGTGAAATCTATGTTACCGAGCCCGTATTATGATTTCGGATCCCGGAACAGGTTCAATATGTGATATGTGAGTTATCTATAAAATTTGGTAAGAAACAGACTTGGTTTGACGTGTTTCGGATCAAAATCGGAGAATTCAGAAGTTTATGAAGTTTGAGAAAATTCTATAGATTTTGGAGTTTAATTCATTGTTTTTGATGTTATTCTGGTGGTTATATTACTCGAATAAGTTTGTAGGATGATTTTGAAGTCGTATGTGTATTTGATTTTGAGCCCCGAGGGCTCGGGTGAGTTCCAGGTAGGTGTCGGGGTGCAAAAGAGTTGGAAAAATAAGGTTTTTAGGGGTTGTTCTAGTGTCTGAGATTTTTACACTATGCAATCGCATAGGTTCCCCGCGATCACGTAGTGTAGTGTGAGGGAGGGGGGGGGGGGTCAATTTGCTCTGCGCGATCGCAAAGAGCTAGGTGCGAACGCGGAGCCTTAGGGACACCCCTATGTCTGCGATCGCATAAGTCTCTTGTGGGGTTGTGGGCTGGGTAGAAATCGTTCTGTGCGAACGCGTTCTATCGTTCGTGATCGCGTGGGTCCACGTCCGATTTCTCTGCGATCGCATCCTTTACTTCGTGATCACGTAAGTCTAAGGCCAGTACCCTCCGCGATCGCAGGGCACATGTCGCGATCGCGATAGATATTTTGCGCCCAGTTATTTAAATGCTCAAAAACGGAATATCCATTACAGGATTTTCATATTTTTCACCATCTCCTTCTTCTCCAAACCCCATAGCCGATCTCCAAGCTGCTCTTCCTCCATAACCACTTAGGTAAGTAATCTTAACTTTTGTTTCTTCCATTTTCCTTCATCAATCACTAATTCTAGGTCTAAAAACATGAAATCAAAGGTAGGAATTGGGGGTTTTGGGTAGAGTTTGGAAATTTTGGGAATCCGACCTCATTTTGGGGTCGGATTTCAAACAAATTGTATATTCAGGTTCATGGGGGAATGTGTTATCGGGTTTTGGTCCGAACCTCGAGTTTGGACCAAGCGGGCCCGTGGTCTAAGTTTGGTATTTTTGGAAGAATTATGGAAAATGTATAAGTAGGCTTTGGGATTGAGATATTGAATAATTATTGATGTTATGAAGTTAATTATGTCTAGATATTATTGTTGCGGAGTTGGATTCAAGAGGAAAGACCGTGATTGAGGCTTGACTTGCATTCTTGGAGCCGAGGTAAGTGTTTGGCCTAACCTTAGCTTGAGGGATTAGGTATAGAGTCTTATTTTCTATGTGTAATTCATGTCCAACGTATAGGTGAGGTGACGGGTACCTATATGTTGTGGTCAAGCATGCCCGTGAGTCGAATTTTGATGAATTATTTAATGTTCTTTGATATTCTCCGTATTGTGAATTATTGGGAACCTTGGAAGTGGTACCTTGAGGTTACTTCATTACGTAGAAAGTTATTGATTATGTGTTCGAACAAGGATTTTACTGTTGACATTATACTACTGAGTGAGATTGGTTATAGCTGAGTCCCTTGTCGGGCCAGTAGAATTTTGTTGATTATTTATGTACATTTGAAATGTCGTATTGTTAAACTTTCATATCAATTGTTGCTTTTACACTCATTTATGCACGAGGGGACATTCCGTGCTGATGATTATTATATATGCACGAGGGAACATTCTGTGCCGATTGATTATTATTTATGCACGAGGGAACATTCCGTGTCGATTGATTATATTTATGCACGAGGGAACATTCCGTGCCGATTGATTATTATTTATGCGCGATGGGAAATTCCGTGTCGATTGATTATTATTTATGCGCGAGGGGACATTCCGTGCCGATTGATTATTATTTATGCGCGAGGGGATATTCTGTGCCGTGTGATTTTGAGGCTATACACGAGGGGTCATGCCGTGTCTTCTCCTGTCTATTTTACTTGTTTCGAGTTGTCATTTCCTGCTTTACTTCTACATTCCAGTTAGTACTTGATTCTACTGTTTTAGCCATTGTTACCCCTCTTATCCCCAACATGTTCTTCTCCGTAGCTGTATTCTTTTTTATTTTCTACTATACTATTGAACTGCACAGGTACAATTTGTTGTCGTGTCCTAGCCTCGTCACTACTTCGCCGAGGTTAGGCCCGACACTTACTCAGTACATGGGTTCGGTTGTACTGATGCTACACCTGCACTTCTTTATGTTGTGCAGATTACGCAGTCGGACCCAGTGGACCTCGCTAGTGGGAGTTTCCTTCAGTCCATTCCAAACGACACCGAGGTAGTTCCGCATGGCGTTCGTGGATCTCGGTGTCTTGTCTATCTTTCATTCTGTGATTTATGTGTTTTCCAGACAGATACATCATTTTATTTTCAAACTGTTACTTTTAGTCAAATCTTAGATTGGTTCGTGAGGTTGTGACTCCACTTCTGGGTTTTGTACTTAAAGGGATTCCTTCGTTATTAGCTATTGTCATTTAGATTTATGTTAATGCTTCCGCACTTTATCTCTATTATCTAGTCAGTGTTTGTTATTTTTACTTGTTAATAAAGCAATTCAGTTAACACGTTGGCTTTCCTAGCGGGTGCAACGTTAGGCGCCATCACGGCCTGAAGGTAGTATTTCGGATCGTGACATGAGTATTCTCATTTTTCAAATTTTGTCTCTCCTTCCCCATTGTGCTTATCATTTTCATTATGAATGTCTAATTCCTCAGGGTTCTTACTTTGCTGTTAGTTGGATTGGACGATATTCCTATGATTGATAACTTGATTATTATTGATAATAATACCCCTATTTTGAGCTTTGTATTGGTTTTGTGTAGTATTAACATATTGATTTTTGTTTTGATTTTGGCATCAGTTTGTTCCCTCTTTCGCTAATGACTTCACTCACACTATTTTTCTTCTTGAATCTGGACCTCTTTAGTTGTTGCCCTTTTTCTAAGATTGTACATTTTGTTGGACGTCTCCTATTTTTTCTTTGCCTTTCTCTGGTACTTCATCATCTTTTGTCATTTTTGGAGTATCCTCAGGTTCTTCTATAGAAATGCCCTTGTTTATCTTGATTTGTTTATCATCAACAACTCTGACTGGTTTTAACTGTTATTGATCATTAACATTGTCCTGAACATTTGCATAGTTGTCTCCATCCTTGACCTTGTTAACTTGTCCATCTCCCATATTTTTTCTAGGTTTAGCACATTTTCTCTTGAAAACAGTTTGAAAGTTATCCTCCTTTCATGTAGCCGCTTCATTCTTGGCTTGATCTTCTTTTTGGTTTTTAATTATATCATTTCTTATTTTAGTTCTACATTGGCTTTCAAAGTGCCCTTGCATTTTACAGTAAAGACGGTAGCTTGGGACTTTATCATATTCAATGTCAAGCCATTTTCCATCATCTGAACCATCTATCCTTTTATAACTCAATCATATTTTATCCAATCTTGGTTTCAACAGATCAATCTCAACTTTAACTTTAGCAATATTTCCTCCAGATTTAGAGTATATATGATGCCTGATCGAGGGCGACAACAACTCCTATGTCCCTAACCAGTGTAGCGACAATTTACTAACTGAACAAATGCAATGAGAGTTGGTAAATCAAGATCCAAGCTGGAACAATAGTATTCTCTACTTTGGATTTAAAATCTGGAGTCCATTTAGAACATTTCCTAGGAGAATTTCCAATGTCAACATATTCCTTATTGAACACGTGATTGTAGTCGACATCATTATCAAAATCTAAGTATACATGCTTCGGATCAAAATAGGCAATTTTAACATTACCAGTAAGATGAAATTTGCTGATGAAGGTCTTATGAATTTCCTTCATAGTAGGCTTTCCACGATAGAATTTTCTAATAATAGTATGTTTCCATTCCTTCGTAAGTTTTATGTAATAATCTCCGCATTGAAATGCACAATCATTTTTCCAAGATGGGTCCCACGTTGGATTTTCACCATAGATTCATCACTATTGAGTGATGGAACCTCGGCATGAACCATCGCAGAGAAAGTCAGCTTGGAAACAACTTTTTCAATTTTGTTGTTGTTGGACACCTCCCGGTTTCTTAAAGAATCACCAATTGGTTTCCATGCTTGAATAATCATTTGGTTTACAATTTCCATCTGGGTGCCCGTGGTGAATTGATATTGGGTAGAAGAGGGTTGCATGTGTTGTATCGGATTGGAATTTTGGTTTGAATTACCATCTTTTTTTGGTTTGGTACTTATCAAAATTGGAAGATATTTTGGGTATATTGGGGATGTTGTTTGTTCGAGTTGGGTTAGGATTTGTGGAATTCTGAATTGGGTGGTTGTTGGCGTTAGTCTGGTTATTTTTGATGACTGATTTTGATGATTTTGAGGTGGTTGTTGTAGTGATGTTGGTAGTTGAACTAGTCGTTATCGGTGCAGATATGATCGTTGAAGGATGGGTTAAGGTGTTGGGGATCTGCAGTGTCATATTTTCTTTGGTGGAATCAGGTGGTTTCGGTGGCTTAATTGAATTGGGTCACTTATTGATATTGAAAGGTAGAGAGAAGCTGGAGAAAAGGAAATAAAGAGAGAGTGGGCTGTTGGATTTTGCTGGAGCTTTTGACTTAGTGATAGCTAATACATGTTTTCATAAGAAGAAGGATCACTTGGTCACTTTTCGGACCAAGGTAACCAAGACTTAGATTGATTATCTTCTCTTCAGGAGGTATGACAGGGGCCTTCGTATTGATTGCAAGGTTATCCCGAGTGAGAGTCTATCGATGCATCATAGGCTCTTAGTAAGGGGCATGGAGATCAAGAGAGAAAGGAAGAATACAGTCAGTCTAAGATCAATCAGGGATTCTTGACTAAGGACAAAGATCAGGAGTTGGAAGAGAATATGTTGGTTATGGGGGCCCGGAGGAGTAGGGGTGCGATATTTGGACCACGACTGCAAACTACATTAGAGAAACGAATAGAGTGGTGTTAGGGGTCACGAAAGGTTACTCGGGAGGCCACAAAGGGGACTGGTGGTTGAATGAGGAGGTCCAAGGAAAAGTGGAAGTTAAGAAGACGAAATACCTGAAGCTAGTGGAAAGCACAGACGGGGAGGAGAAGAGAACTTATAGGGAGTGTTATAAGAAAGGTAGGAGACATGCAAAATTAGCTGTCACTATGGCTATGACTGCAGCATTTGAACAAATATATGAGGATCTTGGGACAAAAGGAGGGGGGACAGGAAGCTGTACAAGTTAGCAAGGATTAGAGAAAGCAAGGTTCGGGACATAGACCAAGTGAGGTGCATCAAAGATGATGATGGCAAGGTATTGGTAGAAGAAGCGTGTATTAGGCGTAGATGGAAAACGTACTTTAATAAACTCTTGAACGAGGAAGGAGACAGGAACATCGTGCTCGGTGAGTTGGAGAACTCAGAGAGACAGAGTGATTTTGGATTTTGTAGGCGTATCAAGGTTGTGGAGGTTGAAGAGGCAATGCAGAAGATGAGCAGGGTAAGGCGAGTGGTCCTGAAGAGATCCGGTGGAATTTTGAAAGAGGGATGGTCGGGTTGGCATGGAGTGGCTTACTAGTTTGTGTAATGTCATTTTTAGGACGACGAAGATGCCCGAAGATTGGAGGTGGAATTTGATGATTCTGTTATACAAAAACCAAGGTGATATCCAAAACTGCAATAACTATAGATTTCAAGCTGCTGAGTCACACTATGAAAATTTGGGAGAGGGTGGTGGAGAGGAGGGCGAGGAGAAGTGTGTCTATTTTTTAGAATCAATTCAGATTTATGCCGAAGCAGTAAACTACCTAAACCATTCAACTTGTGCGGAAATTGGTGGAGCAGTATCGGGAGAAGAAAAAGGACTTGTATATGGTGTTCATTGACCTAGAGAAATCCAGCGATAAAGTTCTGATGGAGGTTTTATGGACATGTTTGGAGGTTAGCGGTGTTCCGGTAGCATACATTTGGGTGATTAAGGATATGTACGAGGGAGCTAAGACTCGAGTGAGCTCTGTGGGTGGTGACTCAGAATATTTCTCAGTGGAGATGGGGTCACACCAGGGATCGACTCTTAGCCCATTTTTATTTACCTTGGCGTTGGATGTGCTAATGAGACACATTCAAGGGTAGGTGTCATGGTGTATGCTTTTTCTAATGACTCGCGATACGGGTTTAATGCTAGGTTGGAGGTTTGGAGACAAATGCTGGAGTATAAAGGTTTCAAGTTGAGCAGGTCAAAAATAGAGTAGTTGGAGTGAAAGCTCAGTGATGGGATGCCTGAAGCAAAAGTGGAAGTGAAGATTGATACACAAATCATCCTTAGAAAGGATAACTTCAGATAACTTGGGTCTATAATCCAAGGCAGCGGGGAGATTGGTGATGATGTTACTCATCGGATTAGTGTGGCGTGGATGAAATAGATGCTCTCTTATGGGATTTTGTGTGATAAGAATGTTCCAGAAAGACTTAAGGGCAAGTTCTACATAATGGCGGTTAGACCGACTATGTTGTATGGAGAAGAATGTTAGCCCGTCAAGAAGTCCCGTGTCCAGAAGATAAAGGTAGCTGAGATGTGGATATTGAGATGGATGTTTTGGCATACCAGAAAAGAAAAGACTAGGAATGAAGTCATCAGGGGAAACGTGGGTGTTGCATCGGTGGAGGATAAATCACGGGAATCGAGGCTGAGATGGTTCGGGCATGTGCAGAGGAGGGACATAGATGCCCTAATCAGGAGGTGAAAGAGGTTGGCCATGGAGGTCCTAAGAAAGGGTATGGGTAGGCCTAATAAATATTGGGGTGAGGTGATCTCACGACCCAAATTCACGTGACCGGAACCCGGCACACTATCCAACCCGAGCAAACCAACCCATATGATGCACCCAAACCATATGCATGAAAATCAATTTAACTGCGGAAGCTCATTGAAAACCATATATATTTTCAAGTTAAATGATGAAATATTTTCCCAATTCAACAATACATGAAGCCTCGCGTAATCATAATTCATGGATAGTCCGACACTTCTCAGTTATTTCTCAAGCAACACGTGTAATATATTGAACCTTGAGCTTTGTGCTCATCACTTTTGACAGAGAATCGTGTCTCTCATTTCAAGCACAACCCACGATCTGAAGTAAGAAAAAAGTAAAAATCCCTGAATCTCCTTGTAGCCTCCCCAATATAAGTGTGGCCGGTAACACACTGATAAGAGGGACTCTACTTGACACGGCTCCATAGACTTCGTAGGACTCGACTTAGAACCTAGTGCTCTGCTACCAAATTTTCCATGACCCAAATTCACGTGACCGACACCCGGCACACTATCCGACCCGAGCGAACCAACCCATATGATACACACAAACCATATGCATGAAAACCAATTTAACTGCGGAAGCTCTTTGAAAAACACATATATTTTCAAGTTAAATGATGGAATATTTTTTCAATTCAACAATACATGAAGCCTCTCGTAATCATAACAACTAGGCTAAGTAAAATATGTATCTTTTCATGTATATCGCGTACAACCTCAATACTACAACTTTTCACAACTATCTATGGAGCCTTTATACCAAAGAATAGAATTAAACACTTGGGATAATACCCGACTAACATAAATTTGAAAAATAACATGATAGCTACCACGAAATAGAAGTGGTGCCTCACCATATACCTCAGGAAGAGAGTCATCATAGCCCTGACTGCACGTCACAAATCATACCTTATCCTGAAACATGTAAAATAAGTGGGACCCTGGAGGGGGTCCCTAAGGGGTGAGTACACCACAACAGTACTTAATAAGTGTCATAGACTCGCTCTAACTCAAATTTCTTGGACAAGTTTTACAAAAACTATGCAACCAATATTGGACATAAAGTGATGACCTGTTATATAAACCATGATGTTTATTATTTTAAATAAAAGACAAGTGAAATGAAGCCATGCTATAAAGTTTTAGAACGTCTCTATCAACCAACGATTTTAATAGAAATCACAGAAAACTTCTCGTTGAGTCATTGAATCATTTTCAGCTCCTTAGGCCAAAATGTAAGAAAGTTCTCTTTTATCTTTCACCGGGAGTACTATACCAAAACCGAGATAATGAACAACTACTAGGTGATCATTCTAGCAACAAGTATTTGACCCTACTTGTCTGGGCGGCTTCCTGTAGTGCCGTACGAGTCGACTTAACTTCATGACTTTAATTAATGATCATCTCCCCTCTAAATGGGGGCTTTATCCCACAAACCTCACCTTTGCCTTGAAATGTGTTCCTACACCGCCACGTGTAATTTCATGGTAACGAACTCAACATTCGAACCAATCTCGGTGGTCTCCACTATTAACTCCCAAAATATATTACATATCAAAAATTGATTCATAGCATAATTGCCTCAAATGATCTATTTTTATCAAATCATGATTTTCGTAGCCAATCCAAACCATTTGAACAAAATCAAATGAATAACCTTTTTCATGTTAAAGCCTTTAGCAATTAACATCAATCTAAAGATACAACAAGTGCTTCCTTTATTGAAATTTCAAAAGATAAATTTTTTATGAAAACATATATTTAGCACTCAAGCATTTTAAGATTTTTATGAAATTACATGACACTTCATAAGAAACAATTTAGAAATACATGATGACATCTTTCTCGTTTGTCCCCACGAATGCGCTTGCACGTTTACAAATAATGCAATGTAACAACTTAAAACATGATTTTAAAGAGAATCCCTCAAGAAGAGTGAGTCTTAATCAACTTACCTCAAACTTGAAGCTCCAAAAATACTACAATGCTCTAATTGATTAAAATGTCCAAATATCGCCCACAATTCAATATCTACCGTTAGATACTACATCAAAACAAATATGAAAACATTCATAAATATTCATTTAGGCTTCACAATTTGACAACAAGTCTCCAACCATCCCAAATTATCCAATAGGTTCACCCATTAGCCTATTCAATTCCATCCTTATCATTTAATACTCATTTGGAGTCATTAACAATATCGTTAATTATCCAACATCATCAAGTCACTGTTCATTGCCTTCTCCAACAAAACTCTAGGTTCAAGAACACCCATTTCAAGAACCAGTGTTGTATATTATCCAAATGTCGATTCCTAATTCAATTTGTTCATCAATTAAGTTATCAAATCTATTGAAATCATTAGAAACTCAAAACAATTCCATTTATACCAATTCATCACTATACATCTTCTTCTTTACCCAAAATGGAATTCTCAAGACCCACCATTAGGGTTCATACAATATCCCATTACAACTTCAAATAAAACTCATACATATACTATCCATACTCTAATATGTCATATATATGAAGCTCAAGTGAATGGATTACCTCTTAGTGGTAGAATCTCACTTTTCTTCTTTTTGGTGTTTTTGAAGATTCAACTCATTTCCTATAGATTTGATCCATAATAATGTTAGTGTTATCACTAAATGGTATTATATAATCATTCTTATACCGAAATAACTTACCTTGAAGTGTATCTATGGTGGAAGAACTCCTCCTTCTCTCTAAAAATCAATTCCAAGTTGAAGAACTAGCTCTTTCTCTCTCTAAACCCCTTATTTCTACATTTTAAAAATGGGTCTGATGGGTGCGTAGACCCCTGCGTAAGCTACGGACAAAGGCTACACAGGTTGGCCTTCCATTCCTCTTCAATCGTCAGCTCTTGGATTTGCCTACGCATGGTGCGTAGGCTACACTACTATGCTGCGTAGGCTATGCTACTCTGTTGTGTAGGCTACGCAAGACGCGCGTAAATGTACTTCTATCTTTTAGTAAAAAGGCCATAACTCCTTGTAGAAACCTCCAAATGATGAACGATTTGAAGCATTAGAAGCTATACATATAGACCTCTCATTTTATAGGTTATACACCATATAACCTTTCAGATCTTGAGATTTATGCTCGTTTGAAATTAAGTCTTGTGCGAACTCACTTGAGACTTTACCCCATCGTATAATTTCCAACTTGACTTAGCCTTAGGGATCTTCTTCGACCTTAAACCATTCTTAATGCACTTCATACATATATTATTATGATCAATTGATATCATTCATATTATTAGTCTTGTTCATACCATAATTAATATAATTAACACTCGCCAATTTTCTTGATGGTCTTAAAACACTTCAAAATTTTCCGAGGTGCTACAGGTGATTAGGCAGGACATGATATTGCTCCATCTTATCGAGGACATGACTCTTGATAGGAAAGGGTGGAGATCGAGAATTATGGTGGAAGGTTGACAGGTAGTTGCTAGTGTCTCTTAGTCTTACCAGTAGTACTAGTATTATTTTTTGTATTTCTCTTATTCCTGGCTCTTTATTATTACATGTTGTGCTGTTTGCATCTATTGCATTGTTGTTGCTACTATTTGTTACTTTATTTTCTCTGTTCCTTGAGCCGAGGGTGTATTGGAAACAACCTTTCTGCCTTCACATGGTAAGAGTAAAGTCTGCGTATACATTATCTTCCTCAGACTCCACTTGTAAGATTACATTGTGTTTGTTGTTGTTGTTGAGTGAGAAAGTGTTGACGATTTCCCTAGTTGTCTAATGTGGGGTTAATTTCCAACCCGAGAAAAGCAGCAAACTTGCACGTACCTACAAGGAATGTCATATTGTTTCCCATCAATCAAGGAGTGCAATGCCAATTATGTGAGAGGGCAGGATAGAACTACATGGTTCGAAGAGAACTCAAGTGAATTTTTATTATGTCGAAAAATTATATTAAGGAAAAAATTGTAAATAGAAATTGTTAATCCACCTGACACAAGAAATTTTATAGTGTAGCGATAAAAGTAGTTCAAAGAGTCTAGGTTCAATTACTAGTTGTGACGATTCTTGCATTTTATTAATAAAGCTTTACTTCGTAAAAATTGCACGGGGCATCTTATTTGGTCGCCCCTATTTAACCTATACTCACCTTTTTTAAAATTTTTAACTTGTACGCATTGTTTAAACAACTTCAGGCCTCTTTCTCCTCCTCCTTCGTTTCTAAATGTTGAAGATAATGAGAACAACTTATATTTGCTATTTTAGCTCTTTACAACTAGGAATTAGCTTCTGGACCATCCAGTTCGGAAATTCTAATTTTAATTGCTTCTGAAACATGAAAGCACGACTTGATTCCCTGTGCATTAGGTGAAGAAGTTACTTTTATTAATAGTCTTGTTTTACAGGGAGTATTGCTTTTCAATTTTCCTGATAATTCCATTATTCTAAGCTAAAATATACAATAAATAGTAGTTAGCAACTGGATCTTAATGGCAACTTGTCATTGTTGTTTTAGAACTTCAGCTCTAAGAATGCTGAAATTCAACAAATATAAACAAAAACTTCAGCTCCTAGAATGCTAAAGTTCAGCAAATACAAAACAAACTTCAGCCCTGAAGTTCATCACAAACATAACAAAGCTTCAGCTAAAACATGCTGAAGTTCAACAAATATAGAACAAAACTTCAGCTAAAACATGCTGAAGTTCAGCAAATACAGAACAAAACTTCAGGTTAAACATGCTGAAGTTCAGCAAATACAGAACAAAACTTCAGGTACTAGAATGCTTTAGTTCAGCAATTACAAACAAAAACTTCAACCAACACATTCTGAAGTTCAACAAATACAGAACAAAACTTCAGCTACTAGAATGCTTAAGTTCAGCAATTACAAACAAATACTTCAGCCAACACATGTTGTTGTTCTATTGAACTTTGCCATTTGCACTGTGAACTGAATTTTTGCAAGTCAAGCCAATCTTCATGCAAAAATATCTGAAGTTTTGCTACACTTCAGGCAAAAAATTTTGCTACTTCAGGCCCGTATGCCTGAAATTACGCGAAAAATAATTTTTTTGTAAAACGAGTATAAATTAAAACGTGACCAAAAAATGAGTATAGATACAAATGCCCCCTTTACTCCTAATTAAATCAAGATATTTCCTCTGTTCTAACGAAATTCAGTGTAACTTCCAATCATGAATGAGAAAAGGTTGGCAATGATGTCTTCAATAAAACATGACTTACAATTGTAAAATATTGAAGAATTAACCCAAATAGTTGTTCGCCCTAGCACTTAAACTAAAAATAATCTGTGAATATATAATATATACATAATTTATATATTGCATATGTATAATTATATATAATCAATATATAATCTATGTATATGGCTAGAAAAAGTAAACAATTAATATGGCCGGCTGTATGTGTAAGGTGTATACTACTGACTACTGAGTGGTGACTAGAAAGTCATGGGCTGAAAATTTTGAAGTTGAAACACCTGAATAAATTCGGCCCAGTTTAGAGGATGAAATTCAAAAATAACCAGATTTACAAGTATTAATTGAAAAATAGCCACAATTTCAAAAGTAATCGAAATTTTGTCACTTTTCATGTAAAGATAAATCTAAACGAAAACATTATTCAAAATTCAGAAAATATTCCAGCATAATGTACCGGAGTTCGAATTTTTTACATGTGAACCACTCTCAGTAGATTTTTCTGCTGGAACTTTCTGTGTTGCAGCAAAATAGTAGCTATTTTTCAATGACTTTGCAAATGCTGGTTATTTTTTAATTAGCAGTCCGAAAACTGGCTAGCCCGTGCTATTTTTACCGATTTAGATGAAGCAAGGCCCATTACAGATGGATCCAAGCCCAATTCGATTTTGCGGTTCATGACATTAAGCACGTAAGTACTGTAAATTGGTCACTTTTTCTTCATAACTATGTCATAAACTGACCAAGCAGGGTGTCAGTAAATTAGGATTAACCAACTCAACAAGCTCTAAAAAGAAGATTAAAAAATGGCTCGTGGTGAGCTAGGCTAACAAACAAACTAAAAACTTCTACATAGCTAGAACTATATGCGTGAGTAAAAGTAGAAATATGTCTTTCTGGAATTATCATTGTGATATTATATATATATATCAACATATGTACTAGGGCTAAATATAAGATATGAGTTTGTCTTCCTTTTTCTGAATTTCCATCCTGTGTTTCTTCATGTCTACCAATTTTCTTACCATTTAATTCCATGTGTACTGTTGTTCTTGGATTAAGGTTGGCACTGAGATGGTCCTCCGCAACGGTTCAGGTAGCACATCTACTCTCTTATGATCTTCTAGAAACTGGATAACAAACAAAAGATATTTGAATGTTTTTTGTCGAAATTACACTTCAAATTGAAATAACAAATTGGTAAAGAAACGGATAATCAATTATTATTAAATTTTACCATAACCATTTTCTTCAAGAAATCATTCTTCTTGAAAAGCTCCGCATGTAGAGACACCAAATGTGCTTCACGTGCCTTATAAACATCACATAGAAAGAAAATGAAATATCAAATAAGCGTCAATTTTTAGTGAGATTTTTTGTGGTAGATTGTTATAAACGGGGACGGATGCGGCTTCAAGGTACTGAATTCATTTGAACCCAGTTTTTTCAACATGCATGGGGTATAAATTTCTGTGTAAAAAATTATTAAAATTGCAATAAATAGTAAATGCGAAAAAACCTTTAAAATTGTTACATGTTCAATAATGCTACGAATCTTAAAGGTTGAATCTATAGAACTTAAATCTTGGATCTGTCTCCGGTATAAAAGAAAAGATTGTAGTAGCTTACCATTCTCATCTCATGTGCTTTAGCTGCAACCTCCCTATTCTTAATTTTTTGTTGAGCCATTTTGAGAAGCCTTTGTTCTTCACTCGTGACAACTCCTCTATATTTTCTTTTCTGTTTCTTTCTTCCATTGGTTTTAGCCTTAAGCACATTCTTAGTTTGGCCACAAAAGAAGTACCTTACCACGGGACCTGATGAGGAATTGTACTGCCACGCCATCTCCTCAATCATACTTTCAATCTCATTTACTTCTTCTCTTAATTGATCAATATTGTTATTGTACTCTATTGGTATTTCTCTTATTGGAATTGTATTTTCAAATGCTTCAAAATCCTTAGATATTTGCATAATATTGGACTCTATTGGTGTTTTTGTTGTTGGAGCCAACTCTCTTCTTTCAAATACTTCAAAGTCTTTGGAAATTTGCATAATAGTGGACTGTACATTACTATTAAGATAATCATAATTTGTAGAATCAATGTTATTATTGTCGAATAAGTAGTTGTCAATGAAGTCTCCAGGATCTACATAATCCAATGACCTCTCTTTCTTATAATCATTAAAAGCTTGATAAAGTTTGTTAAGTTGCTCATCCATTATTAATCCATTCAAGTCTTTGTCTTCTTGAAGATTTAAGTCCATACCTGCTGCTGCTTGTGGTTATTATCTGCTTAATTTTTTTTGTTTTTATTTGCCTCTTCTTATGAGAATATTGAAACAAGTAAATGAGCCTTTTTTTTTTCTTTTTGGCAAACAAGGTGTGTGTGGGGGAATATTTTTCTACAAAATGAATGATAAGGACTATAGTATTGTACTTTTTAACAAACTGTTTATGACATTTCAAAGAGATTTTAAATTTTCCAAAATGTTCTACTAATGTCCGAATAAATTGCTAAAACTTAATTCTGCGACATAAAACACTTTGGTAACCACCTGACTGTAACTAAATCTAGTTTTTTGTCGACTACTACTAGCTAGTAAATTATATAGCAAATACCACTATGTCTTCCTTTTTCTTTTTTTTTCTTTGGTTATAACAGAGGCGGATCTAGGATTTGAAGGTGTCGGGTGCCATAATTTCTTTTAATGTATATCTTGTAATGACTACTATGAAATTTGTTAGAAATGTCTATTCAATTATTTTAAGTTTATTCGGGTCAACTTAATAGGTATTTTTAATTTGCAAATACAAAAATTACTTCTCAGATATTAAAAGATAGACATAGTTAGCATTTTAAATAAGGAATCATACCTTTATTATAACAACACAAGTAAAATCAACATTTTCAGTTAAAAATTATATTTTTTTTATATATTAAAAATAAATTTACACAAGTAAGATAACATCTTCAATATTACCTGATGAGCTTGCTACACATATTGTGGAGAATATTACTCCTCCTAGAGATGAAGAAATCCTTGACAAGGCAGTATGAATTCTGGAGACGAAGGGGAACTTCACAGTTCGATCAGCATGGGATTACTTAAGGAAAAGGAAAGATGTTGCTATCAATTATAAAAATATGTAGGTGAAGGGATTGCCTTTCAAAATTTCATTCTTTATGTGGAGATTATGGAAAAGAAGGCTGCCTTTGGATGATGCAATTAAAAAAATGGGCTATCTGATGCCTTCACGTTGTTGGTGTTGTGCAAATCCGGAGGAAGAATCTATAGCACATGTATTCTTCAGTTCTTATGCAGCAAAGAACGTATGAGGATACTTCTTCTCACATGCATGTATTACGTTGGAAGGATTAAACTTGCAGCAAGCCATTGTCAAATGTTGGACAGTGGATGTTATTCCAAGGCTTAAGCCTATCTTCCAAGCATTACCAAGCATCATTGTGTGGGAGCTGTGAAAACGTAGAAATAACAATAAACATGGAGATCATGTGTCTATTAATCGAGTAGTATATCAAATTAACACTACAATACAGTCACTCGTCAGGGTAAGGAAACCAAATATGACCAATGTTCCTTATAGATGGTCGGATATATTACAGGTAATGAAAAGATATTTACCTAAGTTATCTATAACTAAGGTACTGTGGGAGATGCCGATGGAGGGGTGGATTAAAATTGACACGGATAGGGCCTCAAGAGGAAACCCTGGCAGGAGTGCTAATGGGTATTGTTTGAGGAACGAGGTTGGAAACATTATATATGCATTGGGGAGAGAGATTGAAGATTCTACAAACACTAAGGCAGAAACATTGACAATCAAGAAGGCGTTGAAGTATTGCTTGCAACAAGGTTTAACGCATCATTGGGTTGAGACAGATTCGATGCTACTCAAAAATTGCATTCAAGGAGTATGGAAACCATCTTGGCTCATTGAAGATGAAGTGGAGAAAATTAGAAGAATGCTAGAGATGTGCGAAGGAATGATTACACATATTCATAGGGAAGGGAATAGAGTAGCTGATCACTTGGCTAATTATGCATTGGATATAAGTGATATTGAATACCATGAGTTTCATCATTTGGATACACAAGAAAGAAGGCTGGTGAATGTAGACAAGCTGCTATGTCCAAATTTGAGAGTCAAGGTTGAAAAACATTGAGAGGGATGGAGGAAGGAAGTACAAATGAGATGGAAAAAGGGCTGGCCAAAAATATGGATCATTATCTTCAAATCCAGATGGAGGAGAAGGTGATGATTAATTTTCTCACTAACGAGGTTTTCTTTTTTGCAGGTGTCGTTGGTTCAAACAAAGATAGTACTATTAAGGTACAACTGCATTATCATATATTGGATTGTCAATTGGTGGTATCAATGCAATGCATTCAATCCAATGGAAATATATAGTTGATAGACAATTGCACAGGAGTTAGGAGGAGCTGTGGGATATCACCAAGAGGCAGTAAATTGGCCATCATAACCAATTCACATAGAAGGAAGTTGTTCAGCAATAAAGTAGAAGAGACAATGACTTGTGATGGCATATCCAAAGAAGATAGAATAAAAATGCCCAGAAAGTTTAAAAGAATTGGGCAAGTAGGTGAAAAAAGAAATATGCCCAGAATGTTAAAGAGAATTGGGCAGTTTGAAATAAGGGGGATTAGAGATTGGAGTAGATTCTTAATGGATACAAGGAGTCAGGCAAGTATGGGAGAAGAACACCTTGGATGTGTCTAGAGAATACAGTAAAGACCAAAGGATTGTTTATCAAGGGAGCTGTAGGGTATATACCAAGTTACAAATCTGGTATGTTGGAAACATAAGCAGTAGGAGGAATGGAACGGAAAGTTGGAACAAGGGACTAGGATACATTGGAGGGAATGAAGCTGCAAAGGGACATGAGAAGGAATTGGATACAAATTTGGATCAACATTATCAAATCCTTAGGGAGGAGATGATGTTGGTCATAATTTTTTCTAACATTGTGTTCTTTTTGGCAGGGAACGTTATTTTACTCATACCATGTCACTCATTACGACTTCTATGGGTGGTATTGGCACTATGTGCTCACTCTCTTGAAGAAGGAAAAGTAACATGCACAAGTATGAGGAGGCAAAGTTGGATGAACAATAACTCATGCATTGTAAATCACTGGTGTTGGACCTTGAATATGGGCTCAATTAAGGAACAAAATCCCAACACATTTGTATAACACAATGTATGAACTGTCAGATGGTGCAAAGGTCACAATGCAAAATAAGGAGATTGCACCCGACAAAGGAGCCAAAAGCAGTATAGTTAGAATGCCATCAATTCCAGCACAACTTCATTGGCAGTTTCAGTCGGATTTGGAAATAAAAAGGATTAATAACCATACTGAGTTTTCTAAAAGGACACCTAGGGAAGATGGACAAGCGAGGGTTACAACAACTAAACAACATAAGCCATCCAAAAGCTGGAATAAAAACAGTGCATATTGGATAGTACACTGTTTTTACAAATTTTACTTATGGATTTTATGTTGGGGTTTAGAACATGGGGCAGTGATACAACAACATGAGGTACAATGGAACAATGGAAGTAAGGAGAGAAGATTACTCGTGTGTGCAACATATATTACTGAAGAATCAAGTTCAATAATGTGGAGCACTGGTAGTCAATATGGAACACCGGTCGTCTATATTCTGGAAATAGGCTATGTGTGTAATCAAATGATTCTAATTCTTATGCTTTTAGTAGGTCCTTCTGTGATATCGAGTTTGGGAATGACAAACCCAAATTTGATAATAGGTATTATGTATTTTCATTTCATACAGACTTACTTATGGTAAGACAACATAACTCGTTGTGTATTTTCTTTATTATAAATAAAAACTAGCCCTAAGCACTGCCTAATGGATTGAGTAAAAAAAAAAACATCTTCAATAATGGAATTATCAATCAGAATAAGAATATTTTTTAAAAATATCTTCAATAGATAAATTATACTCCACAAGTATAGAATTAAATAAACTACAAGTTCTCAAAAATCAAAATCATAATCTCATATTTTTATAAGCAATGTTTACGAAATTTTGTCATAATTTAATAGTAAAGTGATTTAAATTATATTTAATCAACATAGAATAATATAAATTTTTATGATATAATAAAAAAAAGATGAAAAGAGTTTGATCTGAATCGAAATTCCCATTAAGACTAAATATTTTCGGATATGAAAGAAGAAAAATCATAAATTTGAGACTGTTTATTTTATAGAATTTTATAATTTCGGAGTCTTTTTTTTAGTGTTCTTGTTTGAGACCAAATATAAATAATAGAATAAAGAAAAGAAAAATGCAAAAATCATGAAACGATAAATAGAAAATTGGGAGGTAGTCGAAAAGGAAAATGACGGGACAAAAAGAAATAAAAAACACACGAAAGGGAAAGTCAGACAATGTTTAAGATAATTTCCAACTTGAATTTTACACACGAGAAATGCTTTCAAAAAGATCTACTAGCCATGTCACCTTTGTCTAATTTACAGAGGCGGGTGGTAAGATCAAATATTTAACCTAATTTAAGAAAATTTCAACATCTGTATATAAAAATTTTATCATCTTAGCGGGTGCCATGCCATCCCATTGTAAAGGAGTGGATCCGCCCCTGGTTATATAGACAACAAGAATTCTATTTTTATACCTCAATGTTAGGTTTGGAATTTTAATGATGATTAATAACAAAAAGACTTGACTAATATGAATTTATTATGTGTGCAGATTCACTAATCAAATGGATGGAGGAGTAAGAAACTTAAGAAGCAATAAGAGAGCCAACAACTATGATATTCAAACTTGTCCATCAAAGACATACAAGAAAGGAAAGGGAATCAATCAAACAGGAAAAAGACTTTCAAGTATACAAGAAAAGAAAGAAAATCAATCAAGTACTAGAAATCAGCTGAAGACTCAAGAGAAAATGATTTGGAAGTTAAATGAGTCAGTCTGCACATTAAGAATGAATTTGGATGCACTTCACATGCTAAATTCATGAAGCTACCCTTGGGTTTTTACTCTTAGAGAATACTGCCTCAAAAGGAAAGCCACACTATCAATGATTTTTCAAAATCTCAGAAAAAGAAATCAGGGACTTCATCGAGCACTATTAAAGAAGAGGAGAAAGGATATGGAAGATAACACAGCTTTCATCCAAGTTTTCAGTCTTTCTACTTTTTACTGAACACTGTATTCTAAAGCTTACTAGCGTATCAAAATATTGAGAGAAAAGGAAAGCTATTGAAAGATTATGTAAGAAATCAGTTGTTGTAAGCTAACTTTTTCTCTGTCAAACTATTCCATTATTACTATAATGTTTACCATTGTAGTATAATAACACAAGTCAAAATAACTTTTTTAACTCCGTAACCAATAGAAAAATATCATCATATAAAATAAAATGCATGGATTCTTAGGCCTCATTTATTTATTTTTAAAATTAAGACGTCAGAATATATATCTTAATATCAAGATGTGAATTAAGATTACAACATCTGAATATTAAGATGTACATAAAGATCTGAATATTAAATGATTAAGACTGATTATTTTTTTAACATCTACATGTATTTAAATTATCTTTATTTAAAATTAATAAATATAAATTATATAAAATACTAATTAATCTAATATTCTATCAATAAAATATATATATTTTTTAAAACACGATAGGTGGTGGTGGCTAACCAAGGTGCTTGTGTATGCCGAAAATCGGGCTAACAATCAGAATACTAACCATCTAGGACCCCAACATGCTTGGATACCTAAAAATAAATAATTTGTTGTTGCAGGAATACCGCAAGAAAAATCAAAGAGGAAAATTGTAATGACCCGTCCGGTCGGTTTGAGAGTATTAGCCCTGATATTTCTGTGATATGTGAGCGCCGTGTACGCGAGGTGACGAGTGCGTACACGGGCTAATTATTGTAAAAATCCTATTTTTCACTGAGCAGTAGGGCCCGAACTTGACCTCATCACTACTCTACCGAGGTTAGGCTTGGCACTTAGTAGGTACCGTTGTGGCGTACTCATGCTACTCTTCTGCACATGTTTTGTGCACAAATCCAGGTACTTCTTATCAGCCTCGGTATCAGTGAGCAGCGTGACTTTGGAGACTTCAAGGTATTCTGCCCGCGCCCGTAGACCTCGGAGTCCCCCTCTATTTCCTCCTATGTCGTTTACCTTTTAAGTATTTTTCTTAGTCTCTAGTATAAATATACTAGTTTTCTTCTGTAGCTTGTGACTCATGATTACCAGGTTTTGGGAACTCTGTGTATAGCCTAGTACTGGGTTGCTTGTACATGTCGAGCGGTATTTTATCTTTTTATAATTATCTGTTGTAGTCTAGTTGTTAAATTTTGTTTTTATTTTTTTATTTCACAATTTGTTAGGCTTACCTGGTCGTAGAGACTAGGTGCCGTCACAACATCTTACGGGAGGAGATTGGGTCGTGAATAAAAATAGTATCTTGACAGTGCGTGTTCCAGACACATGATTAGTGATAGACAACTGTTCAAAATTGTCACTAAAGTGAGATCAGTAACTTTTGGAGACAAATCAAAAAGAAATATAATTGGATTTGGAAGAGTCTCCCTCAGCTCATCATGTGATGTAGACAAAGTCTACTTGATAGATGAACTTGGTTTCTACTTACTCAGAATCAGTCAACTATGTGACAATGGCTATGAGGTTCATTTTATAAAGCATGACTGGATTATTGAAAACGAATCAGGTAAAACCATTATATCCGGGAACAAAGATAGAAATGTCTATACTCTCAGTAATATTGATAGCTTTGGAATTCAACTCTGTCTAGCTTGTATGATTGATGATCTATGGGTATGGCATAGAAAACTTGATCATGCTAGCATGTATACTGTTCAAAAACATTCCAAACAGTATCTGGTCATCGGTCTCCCAAAACTTGATTTTTCGAAAGTTCAAATTTGCGATACATGTCAATTAGGAAAACAAACCTAGTCTTCTTTCAAAGTCAAAAACATAGTCTCTACTACAAAACTTCTTCAGCTTTTGCATATGGACCTGTTTGCTCCAATCAGAACTGCTAGCATTGGTGGTAGAAAATATGCTTTTTTTATAGTATCTAGTTTGCACAAAAAAGTTATTTTTGGATAAATCCAAAGCCCAAAAAGGTTTTTAGAAGGTTAAACGGTCCATTGAAATCTATCTAACTTCCAATTTATGTAAAACGTAGTTAGTAAAGGTCAGTTTGTCTGGATTTTCCTCACGAAAGGACTACTTTTGCATCACTCTCTCTTGTTAGGTAATTACTGAGGCGAAAGGAGCTCTCTCGAAAGTTAGTTTCCTAGCCATTTTAGCGGGACTAGTCTAAAAATCTTTTACTTACTCGGATTTTTTTGTGGGAAGGCCCTTCTAGAATTACGTTTAACGCCCCTTTATAACTTCCCCGATTGTTGCCTCGGGTCAGTAGCTGGGCTCTGGGGCATTACTACCGTGGCTACTATCAACCCGAGCCCAAAGAAGGAAAAGAACAGACTAAACCGAGGAGTTCATTAGACATACATAGTTAAGGAGGATAGGGGTCAACCTCTTTTATGACCCATGGCCCCAGTGTGTCACTTGGTTAGCAACTTTTCAATTTTTTGAATCAAATTCCTTATTTTTTTTCACTGGTTTATGAGATATGAGATAGGGCCGAAATACTTTGATTTCTTATGTTTTGCAAACAAGATAACACCTTAAGTAGAAAATGTTCTAATTAAAATTGTTTTATCAATATTAGAATCTAGATGATTAATACTAATTATTCAACAAATTTGATTGGTTGATATGAGTTGTTTTTTTTGTTATAGTAAATTGATGAAACAGTGGCCAGTCCAATGGCTGCTTCAGCGGATGCAATAGCAACAACAACAACAACCAACTCAGTTTAATCCCAACATGTGGGGTCTGGGGAGGGTAGTCTGTACGCAGACCTTACCCCTACCTAGTGCAGGTAGAGAGGTTGTTTCCAATAGACCCTCGGCTAAAAACCAAAAAAAATAAAAAATAAAAATAAAATAAAATGTCTCTTTTTAATTGACGATTATAAAAAAAAATCAGAAAATGTTACAAAATTTATATTAACTGCATTCAATATAAGTTCAAGACACATAAGGGCTCTAACCATATTTCGACTTGTGAGCAATCCATAGATCCCGATAGAAAATAAATATTAGATGATTTTTCTCGATTAACCTGGGTTATTTTTCTGAGTCATAAAGATGAAATATTAAGGAATTTTGAAGTCTTCTGCAATAAGGTACATCGGGAAAAAGGATATTACATATCTGCCATAAGGAGTAATCACGGAGGAGAATTTGAAAGCAGAACATTTGAAATTTTCTGCAATGATCAAGGAATCCCTCACAACTTCTCATCCCCCAGATCACCTCAACAAAATGGAGTGGTAGAATGCAAAAATAGAACCTTGCAAGATATGGCAAGAACCATGATTGTGGAAAACTCTCTTCCAAACCACTTTTGGGCAGAAGCAGTAAGCATCGCATGTCACATTATTTACAGTTGCCTGATACGACCTATTCTCAAAAAGACTCCATATGAGCTATGGAAAGTTAAAAGACCCAACATCAATTAATTTCATCCATTTGGTTGCAAATGCTTTATCCACAACAATGGAAAAGACAATTATGGTAAGTTTGATCCAAAAAGCGACAAAGGTATTTTTCTTGGATACTCTCCCTCAAGTAGAGCATATAGAGTTTTTAACAAACGAACTTTATCTATTGAAAAATCCATAAATGTTGTATTTATTGATGTTAACCTTTCTTGAGGAATGAAAAACTTCATGATGACGAGGAAATTTCCATAGTTCTAAAATTTGTTCATGCAAGTGAAGAACATCACAATGAGGTGACTAACCAGCAACATCAGTCGACTGACAGTCACATGGAAAATAACGAGTCACTTACATCTGAACAATCAATTCTTATCGAAAATAAGTCAGCATCAGCTGGACTAATAGAATGAAAAAGCGAACCTGGATATCCACATAAATTCATCATTGGTAGTGCTCAAGAAGGCATGAAAACTAGAAGATCTCAAAAGCAGGCGTCAAATATTGCTCTCATCTCTCAATTTGAACCTAAAAGGTAGATGAGGCTCTTGGAGATAATAGTTGGATAAATGCAATACAAGAGGAACTTGATCAATTCAAGAAGAATAAGGTATGGGAGCTTATCCATAAACCCCATGATACATCTATTGTTGGAACAAAGTGGGTTTACATGAACAAGCTAAACGTGTCTGGCCAAGTGGTATGAAATAAAGCTAGGCTGGCTGCTCAAGGATACTCACAACAAGAAGGAATTGACTATGAGGAAACCTTCGCTCTTGTTGCCAGGTTTGAGTCAATTCGTACATGTAATGACCCGGTCGGTCGTTCCGAGAGTTTAGCCCGTTTCCCTATTTCTGCTTCATTGCTTGTGTGGTTTGTCTCTTTTGTGTGGCATTGAGTTGGTTGACTCGGGTTCAGAGTGGTCGTGGTAAGAATCAAGGCACTTAGCCTCTTAAATGAGCTTAATAGTTAGAAAAGTCAACCGAGAGTTGACTTATAGGTAAACGACCTCGGAATGTATATTTTATAGCTCGGATAGCTTTGTTAGGTGATTTGGAACTTAGGAGTGTATTCGGAATGAAGTTTTGATGTCTGATGTAGAATAAGGCTTGAATTGGCAAAAGTTAGTTTTTGGTGATTTCCGGTCGGCAGGGGAAAATAGGCTATTGGGGTCGGAATGGAATTCCGGAAGTTGGAAAAGGTTCGTAATGTCATTTTGGATATGTGTACAAATTTTCAGGTCGATCGTATGTGTTTTAGATAGTTTCCGCATCCTTGGTAAAATTTAGAAATTTCAAAGTTCATAGGCTTGAATTTGGGGTGATTTTAGTGGTTTTGCGTTATTTTTGGTGTTTTGAAGACTCGGCTAAGTTTGAATGAGGTTATGGGAATTGCAGGTATTTTTGGTTGGGGTCCCGAGGGGCTCGGGATGATTTCGGATGGCCATCGGGGAGTTTTGAGGAGTCAAAAGGTTGTTAGTGTGAAGTCTTCTGATGTTTCCGCACCTATGGATGGGGAGCCGCAGGTGCGATGGTTCTTGTGCAGGTGCGGAAGAGGGGGAACTGGCCAAGGAGCGCAGGTGCAGACGTCTGGTAGCTCCTGCGATCTCGCAGGTGCGAGAAGAGGGCCGCATGTACGGAAGTTCAGACTTCAGTCATTTTCGCATGTGCGAACCTGGGACCGCAGGTGTGAGTCCATAGGTGCGAGAAAAGAACCGCAGGTGCGGTCATCGCTGGGCAGAACCTATAAAAAGAACCCTTAGCAAATTTTGGTCATTTTTTCACCATTCTTATTCGGGTTTGAAGCTTTTGAAGGGTTTTTGAAGAGGGAAATCGATAGTTCTTCATTGAAGTAAGGATTTTTGACTTAAAACTCGTTTATATGTGAATAAAGGTCTGATTAATGGTGAAAATTGGGGAAAAATAGTGCTAAAAATAGGTAATTAGGGCTTGTGATTTAAAGACCTTAAAATGGGAATTTGAAGGTTCATTTGGACTTCGATTTCAGTGTTCTTGTTATGTATAGACTCGTGGGAGGATAGGTATTCTTGTGGTATAAATTTCATCGAATTCCGAGATGTGGGCCCGGGGGTTGGGTTTGACCAATTTCAGAATTTTTGAGTATTTTTGATAAATTTCGATTTGGTTTCATTCCTTGGCATATAATAATGATATAAGAATGATTCTTGGTAGATTTGGAGCACTCGGAAGCCGAGTCTAAAGGCAAAGGCACTGCAGAGTAGTATTTTAGCCGATTTTGAGGTAAGTAACGTTTCCAAACTTGGTTCTAAGGGTTCGAAACCCCGAACTACTTGTTATGTGATTAGAATTGGTTATGCACATGCCAAGTGACGGGCGTGCACCGTGATATGTGTGACCTGGTTCATCCCATGGCACCGCTTAGTGATTATTCCCTGATGATATTTGTGCTTCTATTAATGTGAATAATGCGAACATGATAGAAATCATGATAAATTATATATATTGAGGCTTCACGCCGATACTGTTGACACCCGAGCGGTCGTTTACATGCAAACATGCTAGAAATCATGTTAAGTATAAATGCTAGGCTTCACGCCGAAAATGTTGAGACCCGAGTGGTCGTATATTACTGTCTCATTTTGTGATTATTTGATTTCATATACTCAGTCCTGTTATAGCATATCACTTCATACCTCAGTATCAATATTGTTAATTATATGCATGCTTATCATTTTTTCGGGCTAATGGATGCATCTGTGATCCATGTGAGTGAGACTGGAGAGTAATGACTGAGTAAGGCGGAGAGCCTGTTATTGAGACAGTTATGAGATCGGACTGCACACCGCAGCGATGCTTAAATCATGCCTTCGTTGGCTTGATATAGCGCTTGGGCCACTAGGGCCCCTCCGGAGTCTTTACACCCCCAGTGAGCACAATGATGTGGAGGGATGGATTATTCCTGGGCATGGATCGTGTCTGAAGTAGATGTTATATGAGGGATGGATCGTCCCTGGACATGGATCTTGTCTGAGTGTTGTATTCCGGATATGGACTTTCTCCGTGGGGCTAGATTGGCCTTTTTCCTCAGTACGGAGTGACCACTGTCACCGATAATTATGTACATTCCAGGATGGACCTTCCCTGGACCTGAGAGCCATATACGGTACTGAGTGGACTGTTGTGTTAGGGTGTTGAGCACTATGTGCATATCCACACTGGTTTCATAAATATATTTTTATGATGGCATGTAGAGTATACTGGCATACTTGGGCATGTTTACTCATTCTGATAAACTGTTAGCATGTAAAATTTCTGTATATTGTCTATTGTAAATTCTAAGGTTTAGTCTGTCACTACCTCTCAGCCTATAGTTTAGGTTCGTTACTTCTTAGTTGGTGTACTCACGTTAACCCCTACACCTTGTGTGCAGATCCAGGTACACCGGGATACGTTAGTGGATACTGAGCAGCTGTTAAAGTTTCATTGGAGTTGTCGAGGTAGCAGCTGGCGATCACGACCTCGTCTTCTCTTTCTTATTCTACCTGTTGTTATTTGTTTTGAGACTATGTTGTCCATTTCTCCTTTTCCTTGCTTTATGTTATAGTAGCTCATGACTGAGTAACACCGGATCCGGGGTTGGAGATTTTAAATTTTGTTTCAAATATTGTTCCAAAACTTCAGGTTATTAGTATTATCAATAATTTCATTTAAAATTGTATTTTTACTCGGATTTGAATTTAGCTTAGATAAAATGGGCGGCTTTCCTGGTTCTACGACAGGCGCCATCACGACTCCGAAATCGGGTCGTGAGAAGTTGGTACCCGAGCTCTAGGTTAAATAGGTCTCACCAGTCATGAGCAGGTTTAGTAGATTCTTCTGGATCGGTACAGAAACGTCTGTACTTATCTTCGAGAGGCTACAGAACCCTTAGGAAAAATCTCACATTCTTGAACTCTTGTCGTGCGAATCCATTGATTCAACCTGAAGCGTAATTCTTTGAATTCCTTTCATGTATTCGAACGCACACGTCAGCACTCGTTATCAGCTGTGCGTCGATAGCTTGTGACCTCCATGAGTGGGATGTGATTTTAGCATGTTTGGGGCCAGTCTGGAGGACTTGAGGCCGGATTTTTGTCTGTGACTTGAGTGCCGAGATTTCGTTTGTGTGAGCACATGTGTTTGGGGATTTATATTTCCGTTGGTGTCCAGTGAAGGTATCCTGTGGTCATACGAGTGTGAGTAGGGGTTCCAGAAGCTCAAGGTTTCTTTAACTGCAACTCTAGTGTTAGTTCTACCATCAGCTTCAGGTTCTTATACCACTTATTGTGATGTCTCAGGGGTAGGCATTGGTTGTGCCGTAATTTAGGAGGGTAAAGTAATTGCGTAATAGTTATGATCTTCGGAAGTGTATAGAGAGATATCAGTTTGAGGCTAAGCAGGCAGGGGTGTCTCCAGCGGGTAGTCCTGGTGCGTGATCCTTATGTTGTTATGTAGTAAGTTCCCTTCTACTAGTAAATGCTATATGGGCATTGCGAGCTATTGTTGTCTTGATCATTGACTTTGAGCCAAGTGGGGGAGTCTGCTAATGATTAGTTGGTTGCCCGATGATGTGCTGTATTGGTTTCAGTTTGGGGTATACTGGTGGATTAGTTATGACCTGTAGAGGTGGATTCTGGGAATGATTCGAGTAATGGAAATTCTTCGATATAAGTTGTAATGTACTCTATGGTTAGGTGAGTTATATTGAATGATTGAGCTGTAATTGTAAAAGGTGTAGTGGGTGCTTATGAGGCAATGAGTTTCTACATGTGTTTCCTAGCAAAGCTCTTGGGTGTAGGTGACCTGCGTAGCGTGGTTGAGTTAGAAGGATTCAGTTCTGACGGTTTGGTGTTGTGCAAATGGGATTTGAATGGTTCCTGATGGTTTCTACCACGATTGGAGATGTGTATTTTCTACTGGCGTGAGGATCATGAGAGGTATAGTGATTTTGCTTCTAGATGGGATCAAATGTAAGTTTTTGGCTAGTTGGGTACGTAGTTGCTTGTGGCTCGGAAGGGGTTATGAAGTTTCCATATTTATCATAGGATGGCATGGTGTATGCGGTACGTTGTGTAGAGTCAAGATTTGCATGTGTGAGTTAACAGTTCAGCTCTAGAAGGAAGGTCAAAATTCTTAGGCAGCATTGACAGTTTCAGATGACTAAGTAAATGATATATATTGGTGGCTTGAAGTATTTCATGTGGACCAGCGTTTCAATGGGATCACTCATTGTAGCGGAGTAGGTGGAGGTATGATCCTCGGTGTCAGATTCATGTGTTTTGGTTTTCACGATGAGCATGGTGTTGTGATGGTAATTGTTAATGGCGGAATAGTCCTCTCTTGTGAATCTTTTCTATGATTTGAGTTCGTGGGGTATTACTATTGAGTGCATGAGTTGCACACTTAGGGTGGTATAGATGCGTCCTATTACTGGAGTGGTTGTGTTGGATGAGAAGAGGTCATTGGACCTAGAATGAATATTGTCAGAATTGTCTACAACATAGATGGAAGGATAATTATCGGGAGTCGGCTTAGAAATTTGCTATAATTCCTGTTTGGGAAGGGGGAGCTTCATGTCTGATTGATCGGACGAATAGTTATTAGTTTCTACGTGTTTCTGTCATCATCGACAATATATGAAAGTGTTAGAGTGAAGCATTGATTGATAAGAGGTTATGTACTGGTATTGGGTTTCTCTGAGCAACTATTGTGATTAGGAGTTATTGTTATGGGTGTTTGACTCATGCAGTGTATTATGTGATTTCATCTGGGATGCGTATATGGTTTGGTCCAGCATGTGCACACTTATTAAGTTTGTAGTTGTGGAATTTTGATCTCGTAAATTATTTCAGAAGTGGAGAGATTGGTTCTAAGGTTTATAGGTCAGGTCGGATTTCAAAATTTTGACTGTGTTGTGCTATTGGACCTATATGGGATAGGGTGACATGGGATCAACCCCGGGTATGTGCATGGTAAGATTATTCGGCGGTTTGATGGCTTTTGCAACAACTCTTGGCATGTTCGAGGACGAACGTTTGTTTAAGAGGGGAGAATGTAACGACCCGACCGGTCGTTCCGAGAGTTTAGCCTGTTTCCCCTATTTCTGCTTCATTGCTTGTGTGGTTCATCTCTTTTGTATGGCTTTGGGTTGGTTGACTCGGGTTCAGAGTGGTCGTGGTAAGAATTAAGGCACTTAGCCTCTTAAATGAGCTTAATAGTTGGAAAAGTCAACCGGAAGTTGACTTATAGGTAAACGACCTCGGAATGTGGATTTTATAGCTCGGATATCTTTGTTAGGTGATTTGGAACTTAGGAGTGTGTTCGGAATGAAGTTTTGATATCCGGTGTAGAATTAGGCTTGAATTGACAAAAGTTAGTTTTTGGTGATTTCTAGTCGACAGGGGAAAATAGGCTGTCGGGGTCGGAATGGAATGCCGGAAGTTGAAACAGGTTCGTAATGTCATTTTGGATATGTGTGCAAATTTTCAGGTCAATCGGATGTGTTTTGGATGGTTTCGTCATCCTTGGTAAAATTTAGAAATTTCAAAGTTCATAAGCTTGAATTTGGGGCGATTTTAGTGTTTTTGCGTTGTTTTTGGTGTTTTGAAGGCTCGACTAAGTTTGAATGAGGTTATGGGAATTGTTGGTATTTTTGGTTGGGGTCCCGAGGGGCTCGGGATGATTTCGGATGGCCATCGGGGAGTTTTGAAGAGTGAAAAGGTTGCTGGTGTGAAGTCTTCTTATGTTTCTGCACCTGCGGATGGTGAGTCGCAGGTGCGATGGCCGCAGGTGCGATGGTTCTTGTGCAGATGCGGAAGAGGGGGACCTGGCCAAGGATCAAAGGTGCGGATGCCTGGTCACGCCTGCGAGCCCGCAGGTGTGAGAAGAGGGTCGCAGGTGCGGAAGTCCGGGCTTAAGTCATTTTCGCAGGTGCGCACCTGGGACCGCAGGTGCGAGTCCACAGGTGCGAGAAAAGGACCACAAGTGCGTCTGGGCAGAACCTATAAAAATAACTTTTAGCGAATTTTGGTCATTCTTTCACCATTCTTATTCGGGTTTGAAGCTTTTGAAGGGTTTTTGAAGAGGGAAATCAATAGTTCTTCATTGAGGCAAGGATTTTGGACTTAAAACTCGTTTATATGTGATTAAAGATCTGATTAATGGCGAAAATTGGAGGGAAACAATGCTAAAATAGGTAATTAGGGCTTGTGAATTAGACACCTTAAAATGGGAAATTTAGGGGTCATCTGGACTCCGATTTCAGTGTTCTTGGTATGTATAGATTCGTGGGAGGATGAGTTATTCTTTTGGTATAAATTTCATCGAGTTCCGAGACGTGGGACCGGGGGTCGGGTTTGACCAATTTCGGGATTTTTGAGTATTTTTTAGAATTTCAATTAGGTTTCGTTCCTTGGCATATAATAATGATATAAGGCTGATTCTTGGTAGATTTGGAGCACTCGGAGGCCGAGTCTAGAAGAAAAGGCACTGCAGAGTAGTATTTTAGCCGGTTTTGAGGTAAGTAACGTTTCCAAACTTGGTTATGAGGGTTTGAAACCCCGAACTATTTGTTATGTGATTAGAATTAGTGATGCACATGCCAAGTGACGGGAGTGCGGGCGTGCACCGTGAGACGTGTGACCTGGTTCATCCCATGGCACCGCTTAGTGATTATTCCCTGATGATATATGTGCTTCTATTAATGTGAATAATGCGAACATGATAGAAATCATGATAAATAATATATATTAAGGCTTCACGCCAATACTGTTGAGACCCGAGCGGTCGCAAACATGCTAGAAATTATATTAAGTATAAATGCTAGGCTTCACGCAGAAAATGCTGAGACCCGAGTGGTTGTATATTACTGTCTCATTTTGTGATTATTTGATTTCATATACTCAGTCCTGTTATAGCATATCACTTCATACCTCAGTCTCATTATTATTAATTATATGCATACTTATCATTGTCTCGGGTTGATGGATGCATCTGTGATCCATGTGAGTGAGACTGGAGAGTAATGACTGAGTAAGGTGGAGAGCCTGTTATTCAGACAGTTATGAGATCGGACTGCACACTGCAATGATGCTTAAATCATGCCTTCGTTGGCTTGATATAGCGCTTGGGCCACTAGGGCCCCTCCGGAGTCTTTACACCCCCAGTGAGCGCAATGATGTGGAGGGATGGATTTTCCCTGGGCATGAATCGTGTCCGAAGTGGATGTTATGTGAGGGATGGATCGTCCATGGACATGGATCTTGTCTGAGTGTTGTATTCCATAGATGGACTTTCTCCGTGGGGCTGGATTGGTCTTTTTCCTCAGTACGGAGTGACTACTGTCACCGATGATTATGTACATTCCAGGATGGACCTTCCCTGGGCCTGAGAGCCATATACGGTACTGAGTATACTTCTGTGTAAGGGTTGTGAGCACTATATGCATATCCACACTGGTTTCATACATATATTTTTATGATGGCATGTAGAGTATATGGTATACTTGGGCATATTTACTCATTCTGATAAACTGTTAGCATGTCTAATTTCTGTATATTGTCTATTGTAAATTCTGAGGTTTAGTCTGTCACTACCTCTAAGCCCATAGTTGGGTTTGTTACTTCTGAGTTGGTGTACTCACGTTACCCCCTGCACCTTGTGTGCAGATTCAGGTACACCAGGACCCGGTAGTGGATACGGAGCAGCTGTCAGAGTCTCATTGGAGCTATCGAGGTAGCAACTGGCGATCGCGACCTCGTCTTCTCTTTATTATTCTACCTGTTGTTCTTTGTTTTGAGACTATGTTGTCCATTTCTCCTTTTTCTTGCTTTATGTTATAGTATCTCATTACTGAGTGACCCCGGATCCGGGGTTGGAGATTTTAAATTTTGTTTCAAATATTGTTTTTAGGTTATTAGTATTATCAATAATTTCGTTTAAAATTATATTTTTACTAAAAATTAAATTTAGTTTAGATAAAATGGGTGGCTTGTCTGGTTCTACAATAGGCGCCATCACGACTCTGAAATCGGGTCGTGATAGTATACTATTAGCATATGATGCTCACAAGTGCTTTAGGCTATTTCAGATGAACGTGAAAAGTAAGTTCTTAAATCGACTCATTTATGAGGAAGTTTACGTTAACCAACCCCCATGATTTGTAAATGAATCCTTTCCAAATTATGTCTACAAGTTGTCCAAAGCTCTATATGGGTTGAAGCAAGACCCTAGAGCATGGTATGAAAGGTTAAGTTCATTTCTAGTCAAACATGGGTTTGATCGAGGTAATATGACACTACTCTCTTTATTAAGGGCTCTGACGAAGGTAATTTAATTGTACGAATTTATGTTGATGATATTATTTTTGGAAGTACTAACTCGGGATTATGCAAGGATGTTTCAAACATCATGAAAGAAAAAATTGAAATGAGCATGATGGGAGAATTAACATTCTTCCTTGGGCTACAAATCAAGCAATCACAGAAAGGAATCTTTATTAGCCAGACTAAGTGCACAAAAAAGCTCATTAAGAAATTTGGCATGTCTAATGCCAAGCCATATGGACTCCCATGAGTCCATCAACCACCCTCAATGAAGATCGAAACAGTAAAAGTGTTGATGATATAATTTATCAAGGTATGATCGGATCTCTACTCTATCTTATTTTTAGTCGATCAGATGTTATATTTAGTGTCTGCAAGTGTGCAAGGTAGCAGTCAGCTCCCAAAGAATCTCATTTAACTGCGGTTAAACGAATCATCAGATATCTGATAGGTACATTCGACTATGGACTATGGTATGAAATATTAAATTTCTTTGATCTCAAAGGTTTTTCAAATGTAAACATTGCAGGAGATAAAATTGACAGGACAAGCACAAGTGAAATATGTCAATTACTTGAAAAATCTCTTATCTCTTGGCACAACAAGAAACAAAGTTGTGTTGCCTTATATATGCTACTGAAGCGGAATACCTGGTTGTAGGCAACTGCTGCACACGCGTTCTTTGGATTATGAATCAACTTTTAGACTATGATTTACAACTCAATTGTGTTCCAATCATGTGTGATAACACTAGTGCTATTTATCTTTCAAAAAATTTATTCATCATCTATAGCTAAACACATTGAAATCAAGCATCATTTTATCCGTGATTATATTGCAAAAGATAATATTGTGTAGAATTTGTCAACACTAAACTCAGATAGCAAATATTATTTCAAAACCTCTGATTGAAGAAAACTTTCTTTGTGATAAAATAGGCATTTGTTTAAATCATGTTTAATTTCTCTAAGTATCAATATTTTTTTTGAAGAATGCTCTATAATGTTTTCAAAATTTCCGCCTAAAATATCCCTAATTGATTTGATTACTCTGTGCATGCATTAATTGTGTGATTGATTGCGCGTCTTTAAAAGGCAACTTTTCAGTTGCCTTTCATATGTCTCTCTAGAACCAAGGCAAACTTTTATCACCACCTTACCTCTATTTTTAACTCCCTTCTCGTTCATATCACATACTCACAAAAAAAAGAAACTCCATTTTTCTCTCATGGCCAAATTCAAACCCTCTCCATCTTAATATATGCCTCGAAGAAGTCATTGTTTCAAGAAGAACCCACAAACTGATAATCTCATAGATATTGAATCGTCAGAGAGTTCAGACCATCAACAGTTTGAAAATGAGTTTAGTGATTCACAGGAGAAAATCCTCATTACTCAAAGAGGGGCTGAAAAATCCAACCCCAAACAGTCATCACAAAAGATAGAAAAATCGAAAGTGTAGAATTTGGGCATGAGGACAAGATGATTTTCTATGATCACGAGGAGAAAGCCAAATTTACCTACAAAGGAAAGTCGATTGGCTATGGACGCACTGTAAGTTTGAAATATATGAAAAATTCTCACTGTGACGTTATCTCTGTTTTTGAAATTCAAAAACTTTTCTCTCTATTTGTGATTGTTGATGACACTGTTTATGAAGAGCCCGTACATATTTTTTATCATAATCTATTTGTGAATAACAAAGATAACTTGGAATCAATGATCTTGGGAACTTGCATTATTCTTGACTCTTATCGGTTTGAAAAGATCTTTGCAACTAAGTTTGTTGGGTATAGTTTATTTGTGGAACATTATTGGCCTGATAATTTTGAAGTGTCTTTTGAAGGAACAAAAAATGTTCTGTCTGAAAACCCCTCTGATATTGGTCCTAAAAACTTGAAATTTGAGCATCGTGATCTAGCCCGCATTATTTCTACCACCATGCTACCCCGCACTGGATCTCTCAGTACTTTGTATATTAGAGATAGGGGTGGGCATAATGCCGACCGAAAAAAGCGGCCGAACCGGCAATTTCGATTAATTCAGTACGGTTTATTCGATTTATTCAATTGTTTGCCGTTTATAATTTTTAAAAGTTTAATGTTCGATTCAGTGATCAGTTTTGGGGTTGTGGTTTTTTGATTAATCGAAAAATCGAAGTTTTGGGCTGAATATGGGTTTGCTCATCTTTAGTCCTGGGCCCTTAGCCTACCTCCTAATTTAAGCCCAGCTCTTCTTAAGCAGAATTTGCATTACCCAATAAGCCAATACCCGTCCACAAATCTGAAGCCCAAAATGGCAAAAATCATAATTCCACCTCCATATCGGATTTACAATTACGGTTCAAGTTCCATTAGTTACATTCCTCCTTCCTCTTTAGTTCGATTTTATCTGTTCTTGCTGTTACACAATTTCTCTTACTTCTAACTGATGGCACAGCAGGTGCATGATGTGCTGCACTTCTGTTACTTTTTGGAAGTTCTATATTTTAGAGATAATTGAATTAGTATTGTGCTTTTGGATGGAGCAATCATAACTACCACAATTTTTCATTTTTCTTTGGCTGGAGAAAGCATAATTCTTGTGCCATATTCTTTCTTTGTTTAGCACATCGGATATCTTCAAGCAACTACGATTCAAAAACCAAAGGGTGATGGCAAATGAACCATGTTATTTAGTAGTTCTAACGTGTATGCCGCTTTATTTTACTTGAATACTAAGAGTTAATACCCATTTAATGTTTCTTTCATAGCGTCAATTTTTGTGGTTCATACACATAAATATACTGGAACTTCATCATAATTTACTGGAGTTCCAGCATAATATGCTGGAAGTTCATACACATATGCTCCAATCTCATGTATATTATACTGGTACTTTCCATGTGCTGGAGTTCCAGCATAATATGCTGGAAGTTCATACACAGGTGCACCAATCTCCAGTATATTATGCTGGGATTTTCCGTGTTGCAGCAAAATATTGGCTATTTGTTAATGACTTTGCAAATACTGACTATTTTCCAATTATCAATCCGAAAACTAGCTAGCCGATGCTATTTTCACCACAAACTCCGCCCACTTAGATGATGCAAGGCCCAATTCAGATGGATACATTCCTCGCTGCATAGGCCCTTATACCTCTGCATTCATTCCTTTTAGCAATACTAATTAAAGTCATATAGTAATGTGATAGGCTAGTAATCTTGTACCTTAATCCGATATTCTTTATTAAATAATCATTGTAGTATTTTAACTGTCATGTTATTCTAATATATCTTTATATAGTCAACTAGAACATGTTACCAGTGTCACCAACTTTTGTCCTTAGCAACTTCCTTCATAATTAAAGGAACTCTAAGAATATAACCATACACTAAAAATGATATAGAAGTATAGTGTTCCTATCATTATATCTTGATGACGTAGATCTCCAAAACATTATCGCCCATGAAATGAACTCAAGTCAATTAAGTTTAGCCGAATCATATTCGGTTTTGTTAACATCCCTAGTGACAATAAGGAACAGTTAGCTCGCACCAATATAATTCGTGTCAAAGTATTATTCTTAATTTTGTCTAATTAGTTTAATCAGACCTTTTTACTTTTTTATTAAGTGTCCTTTTGCTGGAAATTTTAATAATCTTGGGGTACTAAATGGTCCCCACAAGGAAAAGGAGAAAAACATCTGAGCAGATAAGGTGGGCATCTAATTTCAATACAACTCTATAGTTTTTATGCTAGTGCTTATTCATATTATTAAATTTTAAAACCAAAGTTGAATATTCTTTGCTAAACACATGTTCTTTCGTTGATGATGTGCATAGATTTCCAGTCAATTACTTATCGAAATATCACCGTGCTTCTTAGGAATACCGAAATAACCTGCATATGGGGACATCTAGCCCCAAAACCTTAGAAATACCGAAATTTTCATACCCGAACTCAACTATGCTAATTGAATGGCTGATACATTACTCACACCCTATCATTTTACTGAAGCACCCATATAGATTTTCCGGCCGTGTAACAAAACCTGAACCTCAAAAGCCTCAAAACACAGTAATCACCATGCCATTAGCCACGCACCCGCAAACCAAAACTCAAGGGTCTTTCCTAAAATGCACGTTCTTCACATATGATATCCAATAGTATCAACCTTCTATTAACTTCTGATATCCATCCGGGAGAATACCATAATGTACAACATATTCCTTATGCCCATAGCAGCCAGCCGACTCAAGCTGTTGCCGAAACCATCGGGAACTCTCCGAGATCCGTCCGCGCGCAATTAAACCATTAGGACCGCATCTTCCCAACTCAATCAAGCCACATAAACCATCCAACCCAAGAATACTGCCACAAATGCCGGTAGGAAATTCCCATTCAAAAAGAACCAATTACTTCCACTGCTATGCTGACCTAACACCACAGAGCTGACCCATTTCTTCGGTTACTCCTAGTCTTTCCTCTGAGGTAAAACTTCTCCCTATTGATACACAACTACCCCAACCAAAACTCATTGCAGAAAATCCTAGTACAAGCCACGTAGCCCAGCAACTCATAAACCACCGTATCTCCCTTGAAGCACCCCATGATTCCACGACCGAGATGCCCACGCTGAATAGACCTTCTATGAATCTGAAGCTATTTCTCCGACCCCTTTTTAACACTGAAATGAAAATACATTAATGGCGTAAGACACCGTAAGTCCCAACATCATCCCATGCAAGATCTCATATCTTAGTCATATACAAATTTCGAGAACATTCCAATACCATCTATATACACTTCTTAGGCCAAAACTGAGGTGACACGTGACTTTGCAATCTGAATGCCGCTAGTGGACTCCCCCACTTGGCCCGAAGCCATAGAAAACAACATTTGATGATCCGCAAAACTATTCTTCACATCTCGACAACACCAATCACAAGGCACTCAACTCATCCACTAAGCGCATGTCCATTCTTCTGACCGTGAAACTCGCTTCCCTCTATGCCTTGAATGACAATATGTACCTTCCACTGAGTAGAAATCTCATATGAACCACATATTCTCCAATACCACCAACTATCCTCAATCAACATCCACCTCGTGACCTCACCACAATCTCGACGACTAGTCAACCAATTAAACTTTCCCAAGCTCGTACTCATCCACCAGATGCCGGAACTCGATGCACCTCCATGTGAACAATTGAATAGTCTCTCAATACCCCTGTATCTTCAGTCTGGACGACACGTTATGACAATGTCTAAGCATCCCTGACTCCCTCGTAGCCCGTCTGTAGCATCACGAACCACTGGCGCATAGCGGACACTGAGAACACATATCATACATGAGTGGATGTAAAGGAACATAAGTTATATGCTTCGAGCTGAATCAATATTGCACGATAAGGAATGAAAGAAGGGAGATTATCCTAATAGTTTTGTCGCCTCTCGAAGATAAGTACAGACGTCTCCGTACCGATCCACAAGACTCTACTAAACCTGTTTATGACTTGTAGAATCTATGAACCTAGAGCTCTGATACCAACTTGTCACGACCCAAAATACCTCCGAAAGAGTCGTGATGGCACCTAGTCTCTAAGACTAGGTAAGCCTAACATTAACAAAAATAACGACAATATTTACTACCTTCGAACAATTCCGAAATAGAAATCTTTAAATAATTTATAATCCCAAAACTGGTAGTACAAGTCATAAGCCTTTTTATGAGTGGTTGTACAAAATGAATACATCACTGTTCCAGAACAAAAGAAAATAATGGAAATAAGTATAATAGAAGGTGACTCCGAGACCTGCAATTGCAACAGCAGGTTTACCATGAGTCTCCACAGCAACGATCCGCACAGCTACTAATGATCAAATACCTGGATCTGTACAAAAAGGTACAGAAGTGTAGTATGAGCACACCATAGCGGTGCCCAGTAAGTATCAAGACTAACCTCGGTGGAGTAGTGACGAGGAACAGTCAAGACACCTACTGGTCTAATAAGCTTAATAATATATGATAATAAACTAACAAGATAAAGATAACAAAGCAACGCCAATAGCAGGAAGAAATAAAATTACAAATAGTAGAGACGATAAGGGGAAAACACGAATGGTACCGAAAAGTAACCAAGTAAATTAACACCAACATAGCTGGGATACAGACAAGTAAAAATGTGCTCAAATAATCACATCATTCCTAATACAGATTTCCGACCATCCCAATCCTCGAAATCTCATATCATAAATCTCAATTTCCAAACCCTTAGCACACATGGCACCTTGTGCCCACATATTTCTATCTCACGTTGCACAACAAAATCTACGTACTACCCAAAATATAATGTCTGCAACCAATGCAATTAAGACGCCCAAGGAGTCTCATTTATATAACATAAAATAAATTTTTAGTTTCTAAATAAATTAGGAAATCAACGGAAAAAGAGGATTTATTTTTTTTGAAATCATTTGAATTAAGAAAATACCCTTTTCAAATAAAATACAACATCAAATAAGCTATTGCCTTTAATATAGGATTTATTAAATTAAAACTTAATAGAAATTCCTTTTTTTTAAGTAAGATCAAATCTCAAACGGGTTAAGGAAATTTAATTGAGAAACTAATTGAAATCAAATATAACAATTATTGGAATTTGAATTATTGAAATGTATATATATACAAGGTGAGTTCAAATTTAAAAGGTCATACAAAGTAGCGTAATACATTTTTTATTTTAAATCACTATATTACTAACAACTTAGTAGGACAAGAGGAAATGATTCAACATAGTAAATTTACTTTGAAAAAATAATTCACCAGAGTAATAGTTTCAGAAAAAAAATTCAAGGAACAACGGCAAGTCAATAACTCAATGTCAATAACCCGATCCTCAAAGCTCAGTGGAATCCAAAATACAAATTATCAAAGTCTTGCACAAATGAACTAGGGTCTTATCAGTATCCAGCTATAACCAATCCCTAAGTGAAATGTAAAACTACCGAATAACTTGCACAGTCAGAAAGAAACGCATAAGTACATATATTGATGCGACGTGCAACCCGATCCCACCAATCCTCTCTTATTCCTCCTTAACAATTACATTAACAGTAAATGATATATATATATATATGTTGCGGCGTGCAACCTGATCCCACCAATCCTCTCTTATTCCTCCTTAACAATTACAATAACAATAAATAATATTTAATATATTGCGGCGTGCAACCCGATCCCACCAGTCCTCCCTTATTGCTCCTCAATATATCACCCTTATTCCTCCTGTTGCGGCGTACAACCCGATCCCACATGTCCACCCTTATTACTCATGTTGTGACGCGCAACCCGATCCCATTTGTCCACCCTTATTACTCATGTTGTGGTGCGCAACCCGATCCCATCTGTCCACCCTTATTACACATGTTGCGGTGCGCAACCCGATCCACCAAATATTAGTTTAAATCAACAACAACAACCAATCCAAAACTCAATTACCAGAATTTTTTACTAGCAAGATTATGAGTACACGACAACAAGAGAATCACGTAAAAATCAAAGGAATATAACAACCTTTACAAAAACAACAAGACATGTAAGGCACGTGATAACTACACAAGTAATCACAACAATTTAGACATGTAACGTATATGCACAGAGTCGTAGAAGTAACAAAACAACAAGGAAGGCAATAACTTCAACTAAGCCAAATAAGGCCAAACAACGAGTAAGAGGTAAATAAATACTAACAACATCATATAGAGCATGTAAGTGCAGCCTAATAACACGATATCACATATTATGACAATTGATCAAAGGCATGGAAAAAGACTAGACATCTAACTGGTCAACACCACATATAAACTATGTACCCACTCGTCACCTTGTGTACACAACTTTCACATTTCGAGATAGCACAAGTTACTCAATTCCTAAGGGGTGGTTTCCTCCACACAAGGTTAGACAAGATACTTTACCTCAATAGCGTAAAATCCTACTCCGGGATTCCCTCGTCTCTGGAATCGATCTCCAAAAGCTCCCAATCTAACCATCAACATAGGATAACGAATCGAATTCCGCAATAAAAACTACAAGATATGCCAAAACTCCGAAATCGACCAAAATTGGGCCCCTGGGACCATGTATCGAAACCAGTCAAAAATAACAGAATTAGAAACCTCATTCTCTCCCGAGTCTAACCATATAAAATTTGTCAAAATAGGACTCCGTTTGGTTCCTCAAATCCTCACCTCAAACTCTCCAAAACTCAAGCCCTAACTCCCTCAATTTCACTTTGAAATCATCAATCAAATCCCAAAAATAAATATGGATTCATGAAATATAACCAACATCGAGTAGAGAACACTTACCCCAATCCATATGCTGAAAATCGCCTCCAAAATCTCCCAAATTCGAGCTCCCCAACTCAAAATTTGACTGAATGAACAAACTCTTATTTTATATATTTTCTGCCATCTATTTTGCCTTGTTTCTCATTCCAAATGATCTCGAAACTCACTGTTTATGCCTCCAATAGATTCCTTGTAAAATTCTAGTCAAGTTAGGCATTTGAATCACTCAAATTGACCTTATAATGAAGGAGATATGTTGGTTTCAATATTTGCAAATAGTGCAGATTTTTAAATACGAGTGGCAATTTCATAATTAATCTGAAAAACCTGACAACCTAATTCTTAGTAAAATGACCATAAAATCCTCATACGACGTCTAAATTCGACGATTATTTTTGCTACTGGTCCGTAATTACGATACAGGTCTAATGCTTCAATCAAAAAAGAAATCAAAGTTTATTTGTTCAATATGTTATCATTTATGCTTGAAGAAACGACGCCGAAACATATCAAATCAACTCGGAATGAGCTCAAATTTTTCATACAAGTCCTGATACATCATACGGAGTTACGTTTTCCCCCAAACTATCGAGCGAACTACAAATTCTCAAAACAACCGGTCGAGTCGTTACATGTGTGGATTTGGCATATGGCCTCGAGTTAAGGGTGTGTTGAAGGACCTCTCATGTAGTTTAGTTGTGGAGTGAAGTAGATCTTCATGTTGTTCTATGAGTTCAGACTCAGGGAGATAAAGTGATTGTGTAATAGTTATGATTATGGAGGAGTGTAGAGAGATACCGATTTGAGGCTAAGCATGTGAGGTTATCTCCTGCGAGGTGTCCTGAGGTGGTGTGATCCTTATGTTGTTTTGTAGCAAGTTATCTTTTTTTACCAGTGAAAGATATATATTGCAATTTGAGTTTAGATCGCTCATGGAAGTTGGTCTGACTATGTCAATGGTGAATGTGAGATTTGCAGATAATTTGAAGTATTAGGTGGCTTGCATTGCAGGAGCTCAGGAAGGATTTAGTTGAATCTCACTGCGATATTATGGCAGTAATGGAGTATGGGCATTGTGAGTTATTGTGTGTTTTGAATTATGGTTTTGATCCAAGTGGGGGAGTCTGTTTTTGACGAGTTGATTACACGATTAAGTGTTGTAGTGGTTTTGGTTGGGGGTAAACTGGTGAATCAGTTATGACTACCGTGGTTGAGATTGAGGATGACTCGAGTAAGGGAATTTTGGGATACAGGTTGTATCACACTCTATGGGTATGTGGGAATCATGGAATAATTGAGTGGTTAGTTTTCAAGGATGTAGTGTGCATGGAGTAGGAGATTGCTCGGTTACTTAGAAGTGTGGGTTACTCCCTTGGGTATTTGTGTGCGAATGGGGCACAGGTCGTTCGGTCTGTTTGCTTGGTTTAATTGAGGTTTGAGAAGAGTAAATGACTCTTGAGAATGGTTCTAGTGGATTCAAGACTTATATATAACAATTGGGAATCTTAAGGATGTGTATTTGGCTAGAAACTGAGATTTATAATGGAGAGTGTCAAGACTTGTGGCATTTCTATATCATTATGGATTCTACATTTCAGTATCAGGGAAGTGAAAGAATAGCTTAAATTCATAAAAGGTCTCTTTAGAGTGGGTGTCTCGGTTATGGTACTTTTGGGGGTGCTTAAGAAGAGATACAACGGTTTATGAACCTTAGGGCGGTGTGGTTTTATGCTAGGGTCTCGTGTGGTGAGTTTTGGTTAAGGTTAGTAGTGTTCTAGAAAGAAGAAGTATCAATTTAAAAGCAATTCGGAAGGGACTCGGAGAATAGGACAACTTGGTAGTAAGTTGGATCGGCATGGTAATGGGTATGATCGGTTATTTGGGTTCTCATGACATGGCAAGTTTCTACAGGTGCTTTGCGGAGAGACTCTTGGGTTTTGACGGCATGTGTAGCTTAGTTGAGTTAGAGGGATTCGGTCCTGACGGTTTGGTTAAGTGCAATGGGTTTCGGAGGGTTCTTGATTGTCTCTACCATGGTTCGAGATGTATATTTCCTACTGGTGTGTGGGGCATGTGGTGTATTTTGATTTCTCAATGATTAAATCAAATGGAAAGTTCTTAGCTAATTGAGTATGTAGTTGCTTGCGACTCAGAGTTGATTTTGTGATTCTTTTTCGTATATTTCATATGGCGGCATAATGGGTGCGGTGTGTGGTGTAGTATTGAGATTTGCAGGTACAAGGTCACAATGCGATTTTGAAAGGAAAGTCCTGAATTCTTAGGCAGCATGAACAATCTCAGATGATCAGATAGATGATATTACTACTAGATATGGCTTGATGAGGGTGTAAATTTCAAAATGGGCATTGTGTTTTGATTTATGGATACTTCATTGGTGTGGCGGCAATCTCCTAGTTGGTCGACAACGGATATTCAAATTTTTCCTTGTGGCACAGAAGGATTATAGGGGTATTCCTCATGGTATGATCGTGTATTGGAGAAGTATTAGACATTCAGGCGGCGGGGTTGAGATCGGATATGGTGATTTGTGTGCTCTATGGATTTGGAGACTAGGAACTCTAATGAGTAGATGATTTCATTGTTTTGGGCTATGAAGATATAGCCAAGGTTAGTCAGATGATAGTATGTGTTGTGATTCAGTCATTGTGGACCTTCAGAGGGTTATTTGTCTATTGTGGATGACCGGATTGATTTGGGGTTCATTAGTAGGCCCAATTTGGATATGTGTTTTGCATCGCGTCAGATTTGTTGACTTAGAAATTCTATTGTTGAGGGATGTGCCATTCAGTTGATGTTGAGTTTATTCGTGTCCTGAAATGATTTATGAGTTACTCTTCTATGTTACGAGGAGTTGTGATTCGTTGGTCTTAGGCACATATGGCGCGATTCTATTGTGGTCTTATAGCAGAATTTGAGTGAGATGAGTAACTGGGTATTGCATGATTGAAGGCGTATTGATTATGTTCTTTCGGGTTTTATGTGGCATCGTATTGTCTGATTCTCTATGGTTATGGTAATGCACTTGGGTAATTGATGTCGAATTTTGTGTGGTTACTGATTCTGAGCAAGGCAGAGCGGGGTATATAATATGGACCATCGTTTGGATGGGGTCACACATTGCAGTGAAGTTATGTTGAGATATGATCCTTTGTGTTGGATTCGTGTGTTTTGGTTCTCCGGTGTATGCTAGGATCTTAGCATGGTGTTGTGATGGTACTTGTTAAGCTGGCACAACAGTCCTCTCGTTTAAGGCATTTTCAGGGTTGAGTACATCTGGAATGTTGCTATTTGGTGCACGGGTTGTGGCTCTAAGTTGTATTGATGTGTTATTTCACCAGAGTGATTATGTTATATGGGATGTGGTCACCGTACCTAGAATGGGTGTTATTAGTTTTGTTTGTGGTATATTTGGAAGGATAATATCGAGAGTCGGCTTAGGCAATTTGCCATAGTTCCTATCGAAGGAGAGGGAGTTCCACAACTTGTTGATCCGACAAATGGTTATGGGTTTCCGCATGTTTCTTTCATCATTTGGCAGTATATGAAGGTGTTAGGATGGGTCTTTGTTTGATAAAAAGGTGTATTGCCGGCATTGGGTTGTTTGAGCAGCTACTGTGATTAGAAATTATCGCTATGCGTGTTTGAATTATGTGGTATATCATGTGATTTCAATTGGGTTATGATTATTGCTTGATACAACTGTTCAGACTCATACAGTGTGTGGATGCGAGATTCTGATCTTATAAGAATATCGGATGTAGAAATTAGATTCAAAGGCTTATGGGCCGAGTTGAATTAGGAAATTTCAATTATTATGTGTTATTAGACCTATATTGGATAGGGTGACGCGGGATCCCCCCCCCCCCCCCAAGTATGTGCATGTTAAGGTTATGTGGCAGATTGATGGTTTGAAGAACAACTCTTGGCACTTCGAGGACGAACGTATATTTAAGTGGGGGAGGATGTAACGACCCAACCGTCCGTTCTGAGAATTTGTACTTCGTTCGGTTGTTAATGGCATGAGTAGCTCCGTATGATGTATTATTGACTTATGTGAATCATCGACTTTGGTTTTTAGATTATTCGGAATTGATTTGGAGGAATGATTCACAGCTAGAAGCTTTAAATCTGAAAGGTTTGGCCAAGTTTTAACTATGGAGTACTTGACCTTAGATTAGATTTCTGATGGTTCTGTTAGCTCCGTTAGGTGATTTTGGACTTTGGACCGCGCCCGAAAAGTGATTTGGAGGTCCGTGGTAGAATTAGGCTTGAATTGGCGAACGTTGGAAATTTTGTGATTTAAAAAGGTCGGTAGTGGAAAATTTGATATCGGGGTCGGAATGGGATTCCGGAAGTTGGAGTAGGTTTGAAGTTTCATTTACTAACGTCTATGTAAAATTTCAGGTCATTCGGACGTGGTTTAGTAGGTTTCGACGTCGTTTGCGAAATTTGGAAGTTTAGAGGTTCTTAGGCTTGAATCCGAGAGTAATTTGGAATTTTGATGTTGTTTTGAGTGATTGAAAGGTTCAACTAAGTTCATATGTTGATATATGACTTGTTGGTATTATTGGTTGAGGTCTTGAGGGCCTCGGGTGAGTTTCGAGTGGTTATCAGATCAATTTTGGACTTGGGAGATTGCTGAATCTGCTGGTGTTTGAGGTTGCTGGTGTTTTCCACACCTGCGGAAGGGAAGTCGCAGGTGCGAATCCGTAGGTGCGCATGGGAGTTCGCAGGTGCAGACATTGTTGAGGTAGGCTGGGTCCGTAGGTGCATAGGGGAGGTTGCATCTGCGAGCCAACTGAAACGAGTAATTGCCCGCATATGCGAAGAAGAAGAGGTCAGGCAGTGGCACAGGTGCGAGGGGCGCATATGCGGATGCGGAGCGCAGGTGCGAAGTTGGGGGTTTTAGTGACTTTCTGCAGGTGCGGAGAATTTTTATGCAAATACGAAACCACATGTGCGGATATTGGGCCGCAAGTGCGAAAGACCTGGGCAGAAACTATAAATAGAACACTTCACGAATTTTGGCTCACTTCCACCATTTTCAAGTCGGTTTTTGGAGCTTTTGGAGTGATTTTTGAAGGGAAATTCAAGGGTTTTCGGTGAGGTAAGTTGCTTGAGACCTAATACTCATATCTATGATTTTTTCCCGTTGTTTTATCATTTACTAGTGGAAATTAGGGGTGAAAATGAGGGGTTAGGGCTTGGGATTTTGGAGAGTTTGATGTGAGGATTTGAGGGACCAAATGGTGTCGGATTTTGATAAATTTTGAATGTATGGACTCATGAGTGAATGGGCTTTCAAGTTTTGTAATTTTTGTCAGATTTCGAGACGTGGGCATGGGGGCCGAGTTGAGCCGATTTCGGGTTTGGGGTCTAATTTGGTGGTTTTTCTTGTGGAATTCACTCCTTTAGCGTATATTGATGGTATTGTACTGATTGTGAATAGATTCGGAGCATTTGGAGGCCGAATCAAGGGGCAAGAGCATCGCGGAGTAGAGATTTGATCGATTTGAGGTAAGTAACGAATGTAAATCTGGTCCTGAGGGTATGAAACCCTTGATTTTTTATGTCATGTGACTATTTTGAGGTGACACACATGCTAGGTGACGGGCGGTGGGCGTGCACCATTGGGGATTGCGACTTGGTTCGTCCCGTAGAAACTGTAAAGTTGAATATTTTGTTGAAACTATATGCTTCTTGCGTCTTATAGAAAGAATTTCTGTAAATCAGGCTGGATGCCATGTTTGGGCCTTATACCAGTGTTGTTTCGACCCTTAGAGGTCTTTTCTTGATGTTCTCTCATTGTTTTTGATTGAAAATTTATACTCAGTCATGTTTATACATATTTACTGCATAACCCAGTCTTTATTACTCTATTTTGATGCATCATATAAATGTTGTTTGGACTTAATACTTTATTTCTGAGAGCCCGAGAGGCTGGAGAGGTTTATGAATGAGCGAGGACGAGGTCCTGATGTGAGGATAATTATGAGTGAGGCCAAGGGCCTGATTGTTTGTTTATTTATGGGACCGGGATGCACGCCGCAACATATTTGATATAGGCCGAGGGCCTCACTGATTTATGCTATGATGGGCTTGATATAGCGTTTGGGCTGAAGGAGCCCCTCGGAGTCTGTACACACCCCCAGTGAGCGCAAGTACCTACTGAGGTCGAGTGCCGAGTGCTGAGTGATTGGGAGGCATGAGTGACTGTGAGGCATGAGTGATTGTGAGGTTTGCCCGAGGGGCTGTATATGAGTGATGTTTGCTTGAGGGGCTGTATATGAGTGATGTTTGCCCGAGGGGTTGTATATGAATGATGTTTGCATGATGGGATGTATATGATTCCATCATTTTTGCTCACGCTTGCATTGATCCTTTGTTTGAAAACTGTTAAAAGATCTTTTTAAATGATTCTACTGAAAATTAGATCTAACCGAGCTGATTTGACTCAAACTCTGGTTTTAAAGTATGTCGTATTTTACTAAGTTTTGTGATATGAACTATACCTGCATTTTTGCTCGTCACTACTTCTCATTCTATATTTACTGTTGTTACTTACTGAATTGGAATACTCACGTTACTCGCTGCACCTTGTGTGCAGATCCAGGCGTTTCTGGACACGGTAGCAGTTGTTGATTATTCAGTCGCAGATCCATCAGAGTTAGCAAGGTAGTTGTCTGGCGATCGCAACCATTCTTTTCTCCCTCTTTATCCTCCCTTAGTTGTCTTTGGTTATTTTCCAGACTATGTTAGCCTTGATATTATCAGATAGTTATAGTAGTTGCTCATGAATAGTGAGACCCCAATGTCGGGCTTTTCTTTTCCGCACTTCTATTTTTTGGTTGAACTCTTTGAGAATGTTATATTATGAGTAGCTTTGAATTTATATCTGAAAAATGAAATATTAATGTGTTTTTGGTAATGTGTCAGCTGGCATAGTACCACGATAGGCGCCATCACGACAGAGTTAGTTTTGGGTCGTGACAGGAACCAACTGGGACGGGCCATACAAAATTATGGGCAAAGCAAACAAAGGTTCATTCCAACTAGAAACCATGGAAGGAAAACCCCTGCCAAACAATTAGAATATCAACCACCTCAAGTACTTCAACTTCTATAAAATAAGAAATGCTCTATAAGTCGTACTCTTTTTTCCCTCACTTAAGTTTTGTCCCAATAGGATTTTCTCAAGGAGGTTTTTAACGAGGTGATGAATAGGACACTTTGAGTTGAAGTATAAGAGAGCATAAATATTTTTCATTGCTCGACTCCTCAAGATTCTCCTAGTCAAACAATGAAAGGACTAGATATACTAGGACTGGAATGTCAGCCAACATCCAAAACTTGTAACTTTCTCCAAAAAGTCCCCAGGGGAAAAATTATGTAACCTGAGCAACGATGTCAAAGTAATATAAATTCACATTTAATGAAGCTTCTCTCATGAACAGTTAAGTTTGACCAAGCTCGAACAACACCTATCGGCCCTCAACCACGACTTAATAAACGGTTAAGTTCGACCAATATCGAACAACAGCTACCTGCCGTCAGCCATGACTTAATAAACGATTAAGTTAGACCAAGCTCGAACAACACCTACCAGCCCTCGGCCACGACTTAATAAATGGTTAAGTTCGACCAAGCTCGAACAACACCTACCGGCCATCGGCCACGAATTAATGAATGGTGACCAAGCTCGAACAACACCTACCAACCATGACTTAATGAATGGTTAAGTTCTACCAAGCTCGAACAACATCTACTGGCCCTCAGCCACGACTTAATAAATGGTTAAGTTCAACCAAGCTCGAACAACACCTATCGGCCCTTGGCCACAACTCAATGAAAGAAACGTTTGACTAGCTCAAAAAACACCTATCGCCCCTTGACCACATATCAACTAAGAGACACACTTGACTTGTTTAAACAAAGGGCCAATACAACCCACGACTATTCGACCCAAAGGCTACGACCACCTAGAAGATAACAACAAAAGGAATAAAGAAGCAAATTATTCCAGTGCAAAAGTAAAACAGAGAAGTACAGAAACAAAGCATACGAATAGAAATATGCATATAAAACAAAAGTCAACTTTGATATTCAGACGAAGAGTTTTTACAAAAGCGCTCGAAGACGCGAACAAAAAATATAAGAAGCTAAAACAAAAACTAGTGGTCATCACCATCCCAGCCTTCGATGCCCTCTCTATTCTCGCCTTGACCGTAAGCGGAGTCATACCAATCACCATCCGCGATCTGGTCTACGCCTTTCTGCCTCTTCAGCGTAGAATCAACACCAATTGCCTCCTCCACATCCCCTTTTTGAGGCACATAATCAAATCCGCATTAGTGACTTCTGGCTGAGGGGCCTCAGAAGTAGCTACGACATCGTCCCCGATGTGTATTGTTGATGTCTCCGTATCAGGAGCTCTCCCTCAATCATGTCGACGGCTGAGGGAATTCCTTCTACGTCCACAACCTTCCTCTTGCGGGCCCTAAAGTCTGTATTACCATGAGGAACCTACCCATCCTCATCAACGTGGGAAAGCAGGGAAGGGGCGGGCCTGTCGGCTGAAAATGGGGCAGAAGTAGAAGACATGGAAACTTGTCTCCTCCTGAACGAGGGAACATATGCCCTGGCCCTTCTCGTCCCCCCCCCCCCTCCCGACGGAACCTAGTGAAAACAAAAAGGAAGAGAAAAGTAAACACGATGAATGAACACCAACATAAGTATAATATCGTCTGGAAGAATGAGATTACGTAGGATAGCCAGTTTGAACATCTGAAAGAAGCTCGGCCAATCACGAATCCTCGCCTTGCATGGGAAGATTCGCCTAATCCAGTTAACAAGATGTGCCACCAACTGAAGAGGTCGATTAGATGTTACAGAAACAGAAGAGTTATTCAACCAACCTGAAACAAACAGATCTTTTAAAAAGAGGAAAAACAACTACACAAATACTTACATGTGGGGTTTCAGGCCTCAGGGAAGTTAGTAACATCAGATACCACGGCCTCGGTCCGGACGAAGAAGTAGTCGAGCCAGAACTATTGACTACCCTTGTCATCCATCTTCACCACCAAGAACTTTCCTCCGCAGAGGCGAAGATTCAACATCATTCCTCGATAAAAATAGGTTGCGAAAAGATGCACCAAGTGACGCACCGTGAACTCGACTTCGGCTAGTTCAACGAACTTTGCCAACATCTAGATCACCTTGAAAACGTAGGGGGTGAGTTTCGCAGGACACAATTGTAGTGGAGACAAATCTCTTCTACCAGCGGAGGGAAGGGGAACGAGTAGCCGATGGTGAACAGATAGGCGTAGAGAGCATAGTACCTAGGTCGGTGGAGTTGTACGTCATCGTCATCGTCACCGGCAGGAACTAACTCCACGTGGTCAGGAAGGCCAAAACTTATAATTAAGCTTAGTTAAGTGCTCAGCCATCAACGTGGATCGAAACTTTTCGGTCACCACTTTCGGTGGCTTTTGGAACTCGGGTTTAGCGTCGGGTTATCGAGGTATAATCTCCTCCATAAAGGGGAAAGTTTCCTCATGAGCGGCGACAATAGTATCTTCCCCGCAAACGAACAATACGATGGCCAAAGGGATGGAATGGCCCTCCACACTGGAATCAGAGGAAATGTTTGACATAGTTACAGAAATTAAGAAGATAAGGCAGGAAATCAGAAATACAACGAACGCTTATAAAGCAAGAGAAGGAATTCCAAAGGAGAAATGAAGAGAGTGTAAAAGTTTGAATTTCGATAAGGCCATCCCTATTTATAGAGTCCAAGACACCGAAATCGTAACAGTTCATCATAATTGGCACTATAATCGAAATGGCAAAGCCAATCAAAGGTCACGTGTGAATCGACGAGTGCGTCGGGAATCAACATCATCATGACACATGACGTCATAATGTCACTTCTCCTCTTGGACCAAATTGTTCCAACAAATCACCCGAGAAATCCAGGGGTTTGAAACACATGGTCTGCAAAGAGCCACGTCCCCCGCTCGTCACAACAAGTATGGATGATGTTATTCGTTTAGCGAACTCGATCAAATAGACGACTATGTACGCTATTATCCGCTTGTTGAACCTGCCAACAAAGACAACCTCATCGATTTGGAGGGACTAACTGTATGGGCTAAAAGTTATTCTAATTATATGTGGGCCGAATCAATACTAAGAGAGCCTTCAAAGGCTAATACGCATCATCAATGTGTTCGCAACAAAGGACGATGGCGACGTCAAAGTGATCTGACGAAGGACGATGACGAGGTCGAGTTGATTCAGTAGAGGAACGAGGACGAGCACTCCCTTTAGAATGACATTAACGACTGATTTTAATGGTAAGAGTTTAAGGAGAATATTTCAGTAAAAATTCCTCTGATCTGTACTATTAGAGATTTTGTGGCCCATGTGCCCCCTATAAATAGAAAGATATGTATCTACAAAGGGGGTTGGACACTCATTTGTAAAGAACAACATATTGACATTCTCTAAAGATTCTTGCTTTATTATATAAATACAAAATATACCTTTTCTCGAGATCATTGTCTAACTTTTCTCCTACGATCCAAGTAGAATCCAAATATTAAAAGGCTCATCAACCATTTCTCGTTGTCAAGAGGAATCTCAGAATGTCACCCCTTTCCGATTACCTCACTTGTATTTATTTATGTAAATGCCATTATATATCATTTACTACTATTAATGCTATTTTCTTTGTTCTTGAGGTCATAAAATACTATTTATTGTTACACATTTGCTGCGATTTAAATGGAACTTGTGACATTTTACCACGAAATCAGTTAAACAATCTCTTGGACATTAATATTGGCTAAGATTAATTTTATTATATTAGAAATTCTGATTGTTTAAACCTATATCTAAATTTTGTGGCAAACAACAATTTATTTTGGGATTAGTATTCCACCATCTGCCATGTATAAGTTATCCTAGTACTATTTTAAGTTTGGTATAATTAATAACCATATATATACTAGTCAGCATTCACCCGTTAGCCATCACCACCAATAACTATCATATTTTTAAAAACTATATATTTTATTGATAGAATATAAGATTAGTTATTTCATTTGAATTTTATGCTTATTAATTTTCAAATAATATTTTATATTTTCAGATATTAAAAATCAAACAATCTTAATTATTTTTATTTAAATCTTAATACACATTTTAATATATTTAGATGTATATTCAAATTCAGATATTTTAATCTTAATACATATATGAAATTCAAAAGTCTTAATCTTAAAAAAAATAAAAAATAAATGAGGCCTAAGAGTGGGGAACAATGACAGGTACGAGGGTACAATAAAGTCATAATTTCTGTGTTCTGATATGTCTCCTCAGTCACCAGTCACCATTCACCTGCACGGAAAAGTTTCCCCATTTCCACACACATCTAACTTCTCTTTTTCTAGTACTACTGACTATTTTTACTTTTTACTTTTTAATAATAAGAAAGTCTCTTATTTTTACAATAAGTTTAAATTGTTTTTGGGTAGAATTGTGTTTGGATAAAATATTTGTGGATTTAGAGCTTTTATAGATATACTCTTCCTTTTGAAATTTATATGACATTTAAAAATTTGTCCCAAATGTTTGTTATTATTTCACTAATAATATCATAAGAAATTTAATTCAATTTAACTAATTAAAACTAAATTCATGATAAATTTTTTTTCCATTAAAATATTTGTTCACCAATTCCTTTAATTTGTGTTCTATTAAAACAAACATGCGGAAGAATGATCCTTTCATGAAGTTACCAAAAAAAGAAAGGGACGAAGTGAAAATGAGGAAATGATTTTATTATTACCGTATTTACTCATTAGTAGCAACTCTGTTTGGCCATATATGGAATTTAGAAGGGATTTTGGCTATAAAAGGAATCTGATAAGGAACTCATTCACCCAAAGGCAAGGAAAAAGGAAAAAACCTAAGAAGAAAAGTAAAGAATAGAAAAGAAAAAGGGATGAGCTCTATCTTACTCTCTTTCTCATTTACCATCTTCATTATTCTCTCTCCATATATCATTGGAAGAGCTGCACTCTAACCAAAACCTTAATTATACTATCCTAGTAAAGGTAATAACTTCAAGATCCCTTCTTTCCTCTCTCATTTTTACTTCTCAGCTTTTTAGGTTCTAAATCTCCATCATCGTTTTTCTTTTTATTTCTTTCTTTGATTTGAGCTCCCTTCTTCTTCTTGTCTTACTTTCTGATTTTGTGGTAGATCATCTGGATTCCCTCTATTTGAGCTCCTTCTTGGAATTTCAGGTTCTTTCCTTATCTCTTTAATTTGCTGTTTAGTTCTAGGGTTAATAGATTCTCTTTAGTTGTACTATTCCCCATTTTTTTCTTTCTATAAATGGTTGGTTCACAAGTTCTTTTTTTAACTCCTTGTCCATGATAAGAGGTACAAACATTCTGAATATTTCCTCTATATTTTAATATATAAAATTTTAAAAAAATATTCTTGTGTCCAATGTAGTCAATTTTGGAGAATGACTACCTAGGTTTTCTTATTTATAAGATCCTTTTCTCGACTTTACACTTAGATTTCTACATCTTCTTATTTATAAGTATATAATATACACCTACTCCTTCATCTTTGACTTTGTGCATTAATGATAATGATATAGAGGTGAAAATGGTGAGACAAAAGATTCAGATCAAGAAGATTGACAACTTGACAGCAAGGCAGGTGACTTTCTCAAAGAGAAGAAGAGGGCTTTTCAAGAAAGCTCAGGAGCTCTCCACTCTTTGTGATGCTGATATTGGCCTCGTCGTTTTCTCTGCTACTGGAAAACTTTTTGAATATTCAAGTTCCAGGTATAGCTTCTTTTTTTTCAATTACTTTTACGGTAGATTTTCTGGTTCCAAGGATGAGTACTTCATCCAATTAGAATATACAATGAACTATATACTTCAAACAAATAGTACTCGCCACTACTTGGTTCGTTCACTGATTGATGAAAAGATGTTGTTTTTTGGAGTTTAAAAAAGCCCATGACTTGCCTGTCAGATATCCATCTTGTCCAAGAAAATCTCTTACTTTTCTTGTCCGTCAGATTTATATATGGAGAGTTCCACGCCTTGGGGAAAACTGTAAAAGTTAGTAGTAGTATTAAGATTGATAAATCTCTATATTTGATGTTAACATATTTTTCTTTAACTCGGCTGCAATATAATGCTTCTATTTTGTAATTAATAAGCAGTACAACTCATGACTACAAATATTTCCAGGTTATTAAAGTTTCTCATTACATTTGACTGTCCTACACTCGTTATCATTTTTACAAAAGAGATTGTTATCTAATTTAACGAAATTTTATGTATAGTAATAGTGTAATACTAACAAATTGGTTATGACTGTTTAAGAAAATGCTTGGGTTAGATATCCTTTTCTTTTTTCATTTTTACCGTACGGTATCTTTCAGAGATTTGTACTTGAATCTTCAGTTTAAAATATAATAAAGATCCACAAAATATCCTTCAAAATAGTGCTAGAAGGCCGGGTCCTCAAATTTGTGAATTGAGAGAGAAAACTACTTCTTCAAGAACACATATATTAATACTCATGACTATGGTAGGAGAACTAAGCTAAAGTTTGATACGTCTGTATAAAAGTAAAACATGTGATCATTTGTAGGATTTTCATTCTTTAGTAAGATGTAACATACATAGTTTTGCTACTAATTACTCCAGGGCCCAGCACTGGTAGTACTCACTAAATTGATTATATGAAACAAGGAGAACCCTCCTTCACTATGAATTAATACTTTTTGCTTTCAGAATTTCTTCCTTATATTTACTTTTGAGGTTGCATATTGGAATTTCGAAGTATCGTTAATGTATCAGATAATTTAAGATTCTTCTATACCATAATCTATGTGTGCACACTGTGTTAATCTTTAACATTGCAGTGTCATTGTATGTACATAGAAAGATAATTAGGCGAGGTAAATTGTTAGGAAAATGTGGGGGGGTTGACAAAGAGTTGGCTTATATGCGTCCAGAATTGCTGTTCTTTTGATTAATTTTCAGTGACTTCCATTTAGATCCGTTCAGAATTGGCACTTGGTGCTAATTATATATATAGTTACCACTCTCTTGCAAGAAATTTAAGGGCACTTTTCCCCTTCATAGTTGAGTGCTAGATGGAACCGTTCAAAAAATTTATTTGGAATCTATGTTACTCGGATTTCCCAAAAATATTGTCGCATGTATGTCGGATCCTCCAAAAACTGGATCTTCCTAAAAAAATACATTTTATGGAGGATCCAACTCGGATGCCGTGACATTTTTGAGAGTTTGCAAAATATAGTTTGGAATCCCTAAATAAATTCCTCCATTTAAAGAAGAATGCTTTGTTTCACTATTTAGGGAGTCAAACAAGATTTCTTGACCATGCTTCAAATAGTTTTAAAATATTTTGAATTGTTAACTATTGTGACTAATAGTACTTTTTACGTAATTTTTAAATATGTAGATTTTAACTCAAAAAACTTAAAGAATGTGTGTCCGATTTCACATCAAAGTTAGTCAATTTGAACCTCGTATTCCAAAATGGTTCAAACAAATTGAAACAGAAGGAGTATATTATAATAGATTTTCTATATCTTTTTCTTCAAATTATCAATTTAAGCTTACCATAAACGGTCATGTAGTTTACAAAATAAGTATTGTTTAACTCATCATAGCTTGTTATTGATGTTCTTCTTCAAACTACCAATTTATGCTTACCATAGACGATTACATGTAATTGGCTTTCAAGTCACCTAATAATGTAAAGTTTTTTTTACATGATTAATGTACGGAAGTTACACACAAATAATTATACTCTATATCCACATTCCACATAACAAAATAAATTACAGCTAGTTTTACATGATAATTTTGTGCTTTCAGTATCCAAAATTTTATATTCCCTTTTGATATAGTATAGATAATGCTGATTGTGTGAAGATTAGGTTTCTATTTTGTGGAGTATTTGGTATTGAAGTGTTTTTTATTTGAGAAATGAAAAAGTTGAGGAATGAATGTACCTAAAATGAAATAATTAACCTAAGAATTAAGTCTCAAGACACAAATGATGGTTAAAAGATATAAACAAGTTAATTTAACTAGTTTAATCTAGACTCTACCTGTGAATATTACTAACCTATTGTGTTCAATTTTCTTCCATCCTCGATTACATTCAACTGTTAAAACTTACTTGATGGATTATTATAAGCAGCGGAAGCAATCTCAATATTAAAATTATATGTAATCTAGATAATTAGTATAGACAGGATTTCACGGGTTATTTCTTGAAGCGTGAACAAGACTCTTTAGTCATGTGAGCCTTCAGTTTCACATCGTCTCATTGAAATCTCCACCACCCGCACGATCATGATCTCCGAACGTTCCACGGTCTTCTACTGTGTTACCCGAATAATATCCGGAAATAGTAATTTCGTGTGGGCGAAATTATTTAGGAAAAGGTGCTAAAAATTTTGGCCACCATTCTTCTTTCAGTTTAGGTGGAAAACCTTATGTATTTATAGCACAAGTTTTAAGGGTTAAAACCCTTTTCCAAAACCTGTTGAGTTTTCTTTTCCACCAGAAAAATAATTCCTTAATTTTCTATTATTTAGGCACAACAGGACCACACAATTTAATTATGTGGTCCTGCTGTGCCTAAATAATAGAAAATAAAGGAATCATTTTTCTAGTGGAAAAGAAAATCCAACAGGTTTTGAAAAAGGGTTTTAGCCGTTAAAACTTGTGCTATAAATACATAAGGTTTCCACCTAAACTAAAAATAAGAATGGTGGCAAAAATTTCCAGCACCTTTTCCTAGAAAATTTCCCCCAGACGAAATTATTATTTTCGGTAACACAATAAAAGATTATGGAACGTTCAGAGATCATGATCGTGCGGGTGGTGAAGATTTCAACGAGACGCTGTGAAGCTGAAGGCTCACATGACTAGCTATGAAATCTCATTTATACTAATTGTCTAGATTACATGTGGTTTTGGAATTGCTTCCGCTGCTTATAATAATCCATCACTTACAACCTTGTTAACTAGAAGCACTACTTTGATTATAACATACTACTATATCTAACCTTCATTACTTAGTGTATGATGAATCTCTTTTAAATACAAATAGCCAAGTTATTGTTGGGGAGTCAAACAAGGTTATCTTTGACCATATTTTTTAAATGTTTGAATTGTTAACTATTGGGATTTAAAGTGCTTTTCATGCAGCTTCTAAATATAAATATTATTCAAAAAACTTAAAGAATTTATGTCCGGGTTCACAACAAAAATTAGTCAATTTGATCCTCATACTTAAAATAAATTGAAATAGAGGGAGTATAAAAAAGATATTGTTAATGAGTTTTATTTGCCTTTAATTTATACACAAAAGGTCCTAAAAAAGATTGCTTCCCCTTTAATGGGCTTATACTACGCGAATTCGAATTAGTTGATCCAGAATATTGGATATTGTTATAACCAAATTAGAAAACTTGAATATGATGTTTTTAGCTGTAGTACTTTTTGCTAGTTTTTCTCATTCATTTTTCAAGCATTCCTAGGTACTAGATGTTTAAATGTCTATTTTCCTTTGTGGAATATATATGTTGTGATCACACTCTCCATCGTTACTAATGTAAACATCCGCATAAACACTTCAATTCCTAGGTTTTTGTGATCTTCTCTACAATTTAGAAGTTGATTGTCATATATCCTTGCACAGTATGATGCAACTTATTGAGAAGCACAAGGTGCACTCAGAGAGGGATTTGGATAGTACAGACCAACTGCAGTCTTTTAACCTTCAGGTACTCTGATATCATTTAATGACGACAATCTTATGTACTTTGCTGAAGAATGCTTGCGGTTTTTCATTTGGCTAGCATAAACCTAAGCCTTCTTTTTCTGTTGTTGCCAAGGATAATTTTATGTATATATATAAGCTAGTACAAACTAGGAATTACATACTGCTTACTACTACTGGGGATTTGTTTAGCAGAAGTATTTCCTTTGGGGATCGTTTTGTTAGGAACAAGTTATCACGATATTATTATTCTGGGATTAGTTATCCTAGGGATAAAAATGACACCAAATCCGGGGATAACTAATCCTAACCAGATGTGGGAATAAATTCATCTTAAATTTAATCCTGGATTAATTATCTATTTATCCCTCGTGGCGTAGGTGGGCGGGTTAATATGTGACCATGAAATTGATTCAAAAGGCAAGCCTTGTTCATCTTAATTTCAATCTAGCTTTCTAAAAAGAAGTAAACATTTCATTTTCCAGAGCGAGAAGAAAAACTATGGAATGCTTAGTAGGCAATTTGCCGAGAAGAACCGGGAGTTGAGGTAATTGTTAGTTTTATTCTTGAGTAATTCAATACTTAATGTGCTTTTTATTGGAGATGGTACAATATTTTCTGAAAAGATTATCTGGTTATTGTTGGACACACTGTTCGTTAATGAAGAGATGTATTCGGACTTCATAGAAGGTTGGGTTATATGTTTCACTCTCTATGAATATACCCCATCTTACACCAAGAAAATCTAATCTATAAAATTCTGAAATTGTCTTCTTTTAGCACTTCATCTTCTTTTTCTTTCTTTTTTTTTATATTTTTTTTTAACCAACTAGAAGTAACAATGAAAAAAAAACTGCAGAACTACATTACAACTTCAGCAGAACACAACTTTCTCTCCTTAACTACAGGCACGGGCTAAACACTAAATAGTATAAAGATTCAGGGTTTGCAACTTCTTCGCTATCTTAGGTTTTGACTGGTCCCGATAGAAGATCTTCTGAACAATAGTTTTGATGATATGCTCAGTACTCCTGCTTTTTTCTTAGAAAATTCTCAGATTTCTTTTTTTCCAAAGATGATACACAGTGCCAATTATAGCCATTATGAGTATATGATCACTGGGAGTTTTCCCTTTGCAATTGGTCATCATCCACTGCAGTTTTTCTTGCCATCCTAGAGGCCGTCTTCTAATCCCTTGCCAGTGCAGAATGTTGCTGCATATATTTGCAGAAAATGGACATTGAAAGAATAGATGAGAGGTAATCTCTAATTCTGAAGAGCACAAAGAACATTCTTGGTTAATACTTATTCCCCACTTAGTCAACCTATATTTGGTTTGCAATTTTTCTCATGCCGCTATTCTCAGCATAAAAATTCATTTAGGAGCACCAAAATTGTTGCATATGATCCTCCTCCTGGGCACCTTCGGAAACGCACCAAGTAATTTATATACATTCTCTTATGGAAAAAGTTTCCAAGGTATTAATATCTGCTGGCTCATACCTTACTTTCTCAAAGTACTTCTCGGCTTTAAACACTTTTTGAATCACTCATGAAGCTTGCTTAGGATATACCTCCTCAATGTACCTTCCTTTTATATAATAAGTATGTACCCATTGTGCCCAGAGTTTGTCTTTTTCATGCTTAGATTCCAAAGTAATTTTGGCAATAGCAACTTTGTTCCATGTAAGGACATCTAACATATTTATACCTCCTGCTGATTTTGGGCTACATAGTTTGTCCCAAAAAATAAGAACTTTCCTGGTTACTTTAGTCCTTCTGTCCACAAGAACCTTTTACATACAACTTCTATAATTTTGACCACCTTCTTTGGAAGAACAAATAACTGAGACCAAAAGATTTGTATAGAGAAAAATACACTTTTAATAATCTGAACTCTACCTGCATATGATAAGAGTCTAGTTGTCCAACTTGTATTTCTCCCAATCATCTTCTCTATAAGGGGTTGACATTGATTTATAGACAATCCTTTTATACTTAAAGGTCCACCAAGATATCTAAACGGTAATTCTCCCTTGCCAAAGTCGAGAATATTCAAGATTTATTGTTGGTCTTTTTCCCTGATCCCGCCAAAATAAGAAGAACTTTTTGAGACATTTACTATAAGGCCTTAAGCAGTAGAGAAATTCAAAAAGCAGTCATAGAGTATTGTAGTAGATCCAATATCTCCTCTACAAAAGAGGAGCAAATCATCAGCAAACTCAAGCTGCACTAGCTTCAGCTTTGCACACTTGGGTTGGTATTTAAACTCCTTCACAGTGTTCAAAGATTTCAACATTCTACCAAAATATTCCATAATAAGAACGAATAGAAATGGTGATAATGGATCTTCTTGCCTGAGTCCCTTCTTTGCCTCAAATTAAAGGGTGTGGTTGGCTTTCCATTGATGATATATTGTCTTAACACAAGCCATAATCCATTTATTAAAGATCTCAAGAAAGCTCAGGTTAATCAAGATTTTCTCCAGAAAAGACCATTCAACAAAGTCATAGGTCTTTTGCATGTCTATCTCTATCTTAAGCATACATCTTGGAGAGATATCCTTCCTCCCATATCCTTTAACCAACTCAAGGGTTAGGATGATATTATCCGTTATAACCTTGGCGGGAACAAAAGCAGCTTGACTGATATCTATGAAGCTATCCATCACCCATTGTAGTCTCTTAATAATGATCTTGGAAATAATTTTGTACAAGCTAAGGTGGTGCAGCAGGAGATAGGTCTTGAACTCTTCAAGTGTTGAGGGATTTTTCACTTTTGGGATCAAGGCAAGTGAAGTACAATTGATTGCCTTACACATAGTTCATCTTTTCACTCCCTTCTAAAGTCTTTTTCCTTCTAGTTTCTACAAAGAAATTGGAGATTTAAGAGTTCTTCGTATTTTTGTTTAAGTGCACATTCGAAGATTCCTAAGTGATTCGTTGTATCTTGGGAGTAGAATGTCATCTTGCTCTTGCACTATAATAGTAACGGAAATCTAATATGAATCGAACACCATCTATAGCGTGTCCTGAACATACTTTTAAATTGTTGCGTCATATTATTATCATTTGTTAAGAGTTGTACTAGTAAGTATTTGCGTCTCTAATAGTTTCTAACAGTAAGAACCATCGCTATTAGATATATCTTACTGCTTCCAAAGTTTACCTAATTGTAGTAATATCAAATTGCAAATGACTTATTATGCTAGGCAACTTAATGGAGAAGAGCTGCAAGGACTTGGCTTGGAGGAATTAATGAAATTGGAGAAAATAGTCGAGGGAGGAATAAGTCGTGTCCTGAAAATTAAGGTCCGATAGCTACTTCCCCTCCTTTTGCACTAATGAGATTGGTCCTACAACATAAGTTGATTCCATTAATTTTGGGATTTTTTGTCTTTCAGGGTGACAAGTTTATGAGAGAGATCAGCTCCCTCAAGAAAAAGGCAAGTCATAACTTGAGTATTTCTGTACTTTGTTAATAGATTTTGTTAATTTCTTAATTAGGATATTTTCTTTACGAGGTAGGGGTCTAAGCTAAACCCAGATCACAAAGCCGCTTACTTAAAGAAAAGAAGGAATATTTTGTTATTTTATCATGGACTATACTTGAATGAAGCTTGAACTTGGTCTTTGAAAAATGAGGTTTTCGGAAAACAATAGTATAATTTACGGGGAAAACTTTCCTTTTTGGTGTAAAGAAAAATATTATTAATCTCCAACCAACCAAATACACATTCAAATCAATCTGTACAGACTAGAGGAAAGTTCCTTCTAGTCGCAAAATTTTCCTGACTAATTGTTCCCTATCTCTGTGTGCTATACAATTCCTCCATCTATTTTCTACTAGCTCTACTCTTTTTTCTAATGTTTTGTATATTCAGTCTAACTTTACATGCTTGTTGAATCTGTTTACATATCACCTTCTGTTGTTCCATATTGCATCATTTCTTGCTTGCCAGATTATATATACAAATGCTGTCAAGATTGCAATTATAAACTTCCTGCACATTTTACCTTTAACATTCCTTGTTAGTCTTTTCCACAGCCCGTCAATGTCTGGTGCATTTATCCTCGGTCCTAGCCACTCCATTAGAATCCTCAAGCATTCCTTCGAGAAATGACAATCGAAAAATAGATGTTGAATTGTTTCTATGCTTCCTCCACACATTTCACATCTTGCCTCTTGACATACTCCAATTTTTCCCAGTCTTTCCCTTGTCAACAATCTTTTATGTAATGCCAGCCAGCTTATAAAACTGTGTTTTGGGACATTTAATGAATTCCAAATCCGTCTAGCCCAAGGCCAATCATTCATCTCCCCTTTCCTCCAATGGTATCCTTTTTTTATGGAATTCCTTCCCCCTATTTGTTGCCATTCATTCCCCACATATCCTCCCTTGAACTTTGCCATTACATTACATATTCTTTTCCAGTACCAACTGCAATCTGTTGGTGGCAAGTATTGTTTCCAGCCGGTACCTTTTATATAGATATTAATTATGGGGAAAGCTAGTGTGTTTAGATTATGAGAAAAAACGGAGTATGATTTTTCGGATAACCTACCTTGGACTGTCTTTGGTTTCTGGAAAGACATATTTGATTTGAATTTCGGTAACGAAGTTTGTTTTTTAAAAGCAAGCACGGGTTTTTAGGTTATTGAAAGTCCTTTTTCTTTCTTTTTAAATCATTTATTATCTGACCTTCTAAATTTTCCTTCTTGAGAGAATCTATAAGCCAAACAGTGAAATCCAATCTCAGGAATTCTATTATTCCTGAAATTTACTAGCTTAAGGTCACTGAGGTCAGATGTTTAGTAACATCCTTTATCACCTTATATGTAGCTTTTGATATGCAGGAAGCTCAATTGCAAGACGAAAATTCACAGTTGAAACAGCAATCAGAAGTAAAATCTGCATTATTGTCTTTTGTTTTTAAAAGTTCCCTCCTGTATGGCTATTAAATCATTAAATCTCTGGCATGCAGCAGGCAAGATTGAATGAAGTTGAGGGCCATAATGCAATTGAGGGAGGACTTTCGCAAGAATCCATCACGACCAATCGCAGCTTAGTCAACAGTCATCAAGACTACAATGACTCAGATACCAGCCTCAAGTTAGGGTATGTAAGAAACCCTACTTCCTCCGTTTCAATTTATTTGGCATGGTTTGACTCGATAGTGACTTTAAGAAAGAAAAAAAAACTCTTAAAACTTTTAATTTGATGAATCTTTGCAGCTTGCCTTTTCCTTATTGAGCTTTATCTGAGAACGGGAGATATATAATTACTGGAAGAAGAATGGGTAACTCCCTATATGATGCATCATATAATGAAATATATAAATTGATTAGACCTTGAACGACTTTGAGATTAACCATCTCTGATGGAAGCACTTTGTAATTCGATATTATTCAACTGGGCAGAACTGTACCCAACCTCCGCCTATATCAGTTACTTAATTATTGTTGAACCTTAATTCCGAATAACAAATGCATAAACGCGCATCTAAATATACTAATTACTACGAACTTACGTTGCACATTAGTATAATTACACATAGATATTCGATTCAAAAATATTTTACGTTCTATAGTTATAGTTTTTCTTTAAAAAAAAGTAATACTAATAATATTTTCACGTAGTTCAATTAGTTATCTATACAAAGAAACAACATATTGAATAAAAGGAAAAGTTATATATAGAGAGAGGAAGAAAGCATTGTTGTAAAGCTTGACATAGGAAAATGCAACAATCATCTATATGTTGTAAATTAATGCTATTATATTATCATAACACTTGAATTCGAAATAATTAAATATTGTCCGAATCTATCAATATAATCAATTTATTTAAATTAGTTATATATTATATGTACTTGACGTATAATTTAGCAATGAAAAGTGGTTAGTGCATTCTGTACTACAGTATAGTTGGTAAAAGATGTTTCCACATTCTTCTGCACGATAAATAATTAGAATTAGCACCCTTCGCGCTGCCATTTAAAAGCTAATAACTATTTTTTGTTTTATTTGAATCATTTTCTGAACTATTTAATCTGTTCATAGAAGAGTACTGTTTAAATCATTATCCCCTGTAAATAAATTATTCCATAATTTAATGTTAATAAAAGTAATAACAGAAATAAGTAAGACATACAATACAAATATGCAAAAGAATATTGCCTTCAACGAGTGATGGCAATGCAAAACCTTCACCTCTTGCGTTTTTTTTTTTTTGTAAATCTATTATCGATCCACTTACAGTGTCAATGACTAATAGCTTCATTACCCATTGAACATCATTTTTACATATTTATAGATGTTTACCCTCAAAAGCGGATAACAGTTGAATTTATATGTGGTTTTAAGGATATGTGGATTAATTTAATATAAATGATTAATAGCATTGGATACAAATGAAAAACGTAATAGATGACCAAACAAATGATAAGGGTGATTCTGAGCTTGGTTGATGGCTTGATGAAGAACCTGCCCTCGATTTCAAGCTTATACTTATGAAGAACTTAAGAAGAAGAATCAGAACTTTGAACAACAAAGAGAATTGAAATAAATTGCTTTGATATGCGTGTTACAATATGTTTAATGAACAGTTAGTTTCCCCTTTATATAATAGGATAGTGTCACCCTAAGTACAATTCTAAAAAAAGATAAAAAAAAATGGAAAACTTACACAAATGTCCCAAATAAGTCTCAACTTACCAACCTCTAGCCATTAGTCATAGACTTACCACAACAAGCCAAGCACATATAATAATTGAAAAACCAAATAAATAAGGTTGTTTCCCTCAAAGAATCATATTTTTAAGCGTGATTAGCAATATTAGATGCAAGACCGAAAGAAAATTTCATAGATGAGGTAGCAAATAAGGTGATGAAATACAAAAAATATATATATACAATATTCCAAAAATCTAAGCAAAAAAGGAACTTTTTCAATAGGTATAATTGAAATTCATTGAAAACATATAGATAAGTCAATATACAAAACTTGAGGAAGATTGGAGGTGATTTGGACTGGTTTTGTATCAAAATTCATAATTAAATCGAGTTCAAAAAATTATTCTGCGTGACATGATCAAACATGTATCACGCATGTATCTCACACACAGGTATACATGTGATACACAATTTATACAAATATAATACATATGTGATACACAAATGATACACAGTGTGATACACATATCTTTTTTTATGTTCAGATTTTACTTCGAATATTCAATTCAAACCACCTCAAAACTTCACCAAATCATCCCAAAACTGAGATTCAAACTCCTTAAGATGTACCCAATCTATTCTAATAACACTCACTCAAAAGAAAGCAAAAATTTGATCTTTTTTGCTACAAATAGCTAATTAGCTAATATTAGTACTATTTTAAGAATTGGCCAATTTTTGTAGTGAGCTACTTATAAATGGACATAGCTGGTAGTTTCCCTAAAAAAAATTCTTTATGCTAATCACTGATTCACTAATGATACGTGCCAAGATTAACGCTGACGGATGTCACGACTCTTTGTTAGTCGTGTTCGGCTGCCTGGTAATGCTCTCCGAAGTTGAGGGACGCGCATCGAACCCGGGAGATGTGGCACCGATGCTTCCGAGGGAGGATGTTATGCTCGATCCCCAATGTGAGAGGTTTTCCGCCCAGATTCCGATTTCTTATGATCACGTTCCAGTCCCGTTTGTCTTGCCGAAAAACAGATATATTCAACCGGCTTGATTATACCCATACCGAGATGTTCCACGGGCTCGATTATACCCCGTACACAGATAGTTCATTGTTTCTTACAGAGGAGGTTTACCGAAACGACAGATGCTTTTCACATCCTTCTTTAATACGCCGCAACAGAAACGTCAAAGAAACCGAAACGTCCTGTTAGTCGCTTCGTTCTGACTTCGAACACGTGTCAGCCATCAGCAGGTCACCTCTGAATGCGAAGCGTCACGAAACCTTTATAAAAACGTTCATACTTCCTTCATTTTTCACCGCTTGCCCAAGCTTCTACCTTCGATTCTTAAAGTTGTTAATCACCTTCTTCATACTTCCACATATTTACCTCCATTCTTCAAAATTTAATAGTAATTTTCGGGTTTTTACGTAGTCTTTACCCAAATCAATACACTTGACTCTTCATTTTTCAAAACCTTTTCTTAGATCTTTCAAGCTTTTTCAGATAACAGTGGCCAAAACATCCAAATTTGTTCCTCAATAAGTTGTTTCTTCTTCTTCCTAACTGGCCGCTAAAATCAAGGCGGTCCCTCCTGATATAGTCATCCTCGAGACATCTGCTCCTGGCGCGGCTACCGATGAACCTTCTCCCGAGCCTCCCTTGAAAATGTTCATCCCCGGGGGCTGCACAATCTCAAATGACTTTAAGGTCAAAAATCCCTCATCGGTTCAGGGCCGGGGTGAAGGATTATCAAGGCATATATGCTCCATTACCAAAGACTTCCTTCTCGTGGTCCGAGAGGAGTGCAATTGGGCGGGTAAGGATGCAGTGATCCCCATGCCTGAGGACGCCATCACTTCCCATGTGGAGAGGTATATAAGTGTTTACACTTACCCCTTCACATTAGGCCCGTTGGACCCGGCTATCTTGGACTTCTGTAAGAGGTACGAAGTATTACTCGGTCAGATACTTGATTCCCCCTGAATTCATGTCATTCCCCGAGAAGTGGTATGCATCTCGTAAGTACAGTTTCCCTTTGAATTCCAATTTTACATTCATCTCCTTTTTTTCCTCACTGGTACGTGTGGTGGTGCAGCCGTCGCTCAAGTCCCAAATGCTATCCCTCGGCTCAAGGAGTGGATCGAGGGAATTTATTCACAGATGCCTTATTTCGAGCACACATGGGGCAAACTCTTGAGGGGCCGGTGGGAGGCAAATTCTCATGGTAAGACCTTTACCCGAATAGGTAACATCGAGCTCTCCCATTTGCATCGTACTTACTCTCTTTTCTTCACTTTTCTTTTTGCAGGTTTGCCTAAGACCATTGAACTCAAGCCTTCAGGTGGGGATGAGGATGTGTCTTGTCCGTTGACCCCTCCTCTTTGCGGTAGATCGGGGCTGCAACGGGGGAAAAGAAGAAAAAGAAGGATTCGGGCTCCCCGAGCTTAGAGAAGAAGAAGCCAAAGAAAAGGTTGGCCCATAAGCCAAAGGAAAGTTCTAGCTCCTGAGCACCTCACTTGGACTCGCTCTTTCCGCTCAGGGATGAGCCCAAGGAAGACTATTGTTTTGTGGTCAATGGGCTGACTTCTCCCGAGGAGCAGGCATTTGTTGAGAAGGAGATCCATGAGGTGGATCTCCCTCAGAACCGGGAGGTTGATGAGGAGACCGGGGCTGAGACTTCTCGGGGTGCCGGCTATGCTCCGAAGGAGGCGCCCGTGTAATAGAGATTTCAGGGTCGCCTGCCTATGCCGATTCCATGCTCGGGGAGGCCCGTCCAAGGAAGGAGAGGTCTAACGAAGGGGCTCATAGCGTGGACGATCCCCTTCATTCCTTTTTCGATGGCGTGGACTCATCCGTCTTGGAAGACTTTTTCAGGCTGGGCGACTTGGAAGTGCCGAGAAAATCTTTGTCCTCAGAATTAGGTGGGATGAACTCGAGCGAAAGTTAATCAACTAGTTCCCCGCTCCGAGTGTGGATCCCGACCATAAGAGGTCAATAATCATCACTGTCCCGGAGGATGTCCGGGTTCTTTCTGCTCCCGTGGGAGTAGCGAGCCACCTCCGATGCCTGGTGACTGAAGAAGACCAGGCGAAAATGAATGAGGTGGACGTGTCGTGCCTGCTCAACGAAGCGCAGCAGGCGCTGAATCGGGTAAGGCATCAATATGCTCTTTTTGAACTTTGACTTAGTTTTTGATGTTTCTCATGTTTTCTTTTCTTTTTTAACCCTTTTTCAAGCCTTGGTACTTCATCACAAAAGCTTTATTCGGTATCGGACTGATGTTAACCAGCTCGAGCTTGAGGTCAAGGAGCTTGCCCATAAAAGTGATATGTACAAGCTTTTCAGCGAGAAACACGAAGGGGCCATCAAGGACCTACAGTCCGATCTGGATGAGGCTCAGAAGGAGGCTTTGATACTGAGGCGGGAATATGCCGATGTAGTAAAAAAGGTAAAGGTTTTTGAATTAGCAATGAAGACTTAGCCATGGAGACTAAAGACCAAATCTCGCAGGTTCCGCAGAAGGATCGACCAACTCCGAGCTGAAATGAATGAGGTCTAAGCCATGTCTAATGGTTAAAAGAGCAAAATGGACCGACTGGCTTCAGAGAAGGAAACTGCCCAGGCACAGCTGGCATCGGTAGAGGTTCAATTCCGGGTAGCCATAGAAAAAGCCGGCAAGCGGTCGTAGTTGAATGATGAACTTCGATCACAATTGAGCTTGGATCTGGCAGAGCGTGATGCCCTCAGTAACGAGTGTGAAGCTATAAAGTCTCAACTATGCACAACCTCCGACGACGCTGAAGAGATGGTGGTCCAGTATAGGGTCGATGTCGAAGTAGCCGAGGCTCGCCTGGGGTCTACAAGAAGTTGTTTTATTCTTCAATAATGAGAATAAACGATGGCTCTTATCAGAGGACCTTGATATGAACCGACCCAGGGCGGCTATGTGCCCGGTTAGCCTTTGAACGACTTTGACATTGTCTATCGCGGTGATGTCCTCTATAGCTTTGATTTTATCGGGATTCATCTCGATCCCCCGATTGGACACCATAAATCCAAGGAAATTCCCGGAACCGACCACGAATGCGCATTTCTTCGGGTTCAGCTTCATTTTATACTTCTTCAGTATGTTGATGGTTTCCTTCAAATGTTCCAAATGGTCCTCTGCTAGTAAGGACATAACTAACATGTCGTTAATATAAACCTCCGTTGATTTTCCTATTTGTTCTTCGAACATCCGGTTTACTAGGCATTGGTAAGTGGAACCAAAATTTTTTAGTCCGAACATCATTACGTTATAGCAATAGGTGCCGAATTTAGTGATGAAGGAAGTTTTTTCTTGATCGCCGGGGTCCATTCGGATTTGATTGTACCCGGAATAGGCATCGAGAAAGCTGAGTATGTCGTGGTCGGCCGTCGCATCGATCATGCGATCGATGTTAGGTAAAGGAAACGAGTCTTTAGTGCATTCTTTGTTCAAACCTTTGTAATCTACACACATTCTTAATTTATTTCCCTTTTTAGGCACTACCACTACGTTATCTAACCAATCCGGGTACTTAACTTCCCGAATGGAACCTATTTTAAGGAGTTTGCATACCTCATCTTTGATGAACGCATGCTTGACTTAGAATTGAGGCCTCCTCTTCTGTTTTATCGGGTGGGACTTCGGATCCAAGCTCAGCTTGTGAGTAATTATTTCCAGCGGGATCCCTGTCGTATCAAGATGGGACCAAGCGAAACAACTTATGTTAGCTATAAGGAATTCAATGAGTTTTTTCCTAAGCTCGGGAGTTAACCCCGTGCCCATGTATACCTTCTAATCGGGCAAGTGTTCGATCAATATGACTTGCTCCAGCTCCTCAACCATTGACTTGGTAGCATCGGAATTGCCAGGGGCGATGAACGACCTAGGAACTCTGTAATCATCATCCTCGCCTGCCTTTTTCTTTTTCGATTCGGTCGGGGTCGAGGTCGGAGCCGGTGTCAGTGACTGTTATTTAGTTTCTTCCTTCCTAACCGACTGGGTTCTTTGATATCGAGAGGGAGAACACCGGGATCACCTCATCAACCGCGAACATTTCTTTTGCAGCCGTCTAATTTCTGTAAACTGTTTTGATCCCTCCTAGTGTGGGGAACTTCAATGCCAGGTGCATAGTTGAGGGTATTGCCCTCATTTTGTGAATTCATGGCCTTCTGAACAGTGCGTTGTACCTCATATCCCGCTTGATAAGGTAGAACTTCATTTCCTGAATGGTTCCGGCGATGTTCACCGACAGAGTTATCTCCCCTTTAGCAGTTTCATACGCCATGTTTAATCCATGTAAAACTCGGACTGCATGCACTATTTGGTATTGCCCAGTTGTTCCACGACCCTCGATCTGATGATGTTGGCCAAGCTATCTGGATCAATCAACATACGCTTAACTCGAGATTTATTTAGGAGTACAGAAATTACCAGGGCATCGTTATGTGGCTGCACGATGCCTTCAGCGTCTTCAGCGTTGAAAGAGATAGTACTTTCCCGAATGTAATCTCGGGTTCATTTTTACCCGTGTAATGGACACCTTAGTGCACTTCAGCATTGGCCCCTGTGGGATGTCGACTCCACGGATGATCATGTTGATGACGTGCTGAGGTTCCTTTGCTCGGTCTGCTTGTTGGAGTCCCTATTCCTGAAGTCTTTGGTCACTTCTTCTTTCAGCTGTCGGCAGTCTTCGGTCATGTGACCGTGGGTGCCATTATACTTACATATCAGGTTGGGTTCTTTTTGCGCAGGATCGGACTGCAATGGCCGAGGCCACTTAGTATCTTTGATGCGTCAAACGGCTGATACGATGCTGACAGCATCGACGCTGAAGTTGTACTCTGATAGCCTCAGCGCCTCCCTAGACATGATTGGTCTGTCGAAATCTTTTTGCTCATGAGTCCCCGATTATTATGACCTCGATCGCTTTTGTTTTCTTTCGTCGTTCGGTTAGTCTGGATCCACGCCCCTTCAGTTTTTGTTATATAGTTGGTACTGATCTCTATTCGATCTTGGTTTATGATTAATGGCTCTTTTAGACCTGACATTAGTTTTGATGGGATATACGGACCCAGAGGGGCCCCGAACTGATTATCCTCCACTCTGATTTTCGATTGGTACCTGTTATGGACGTCAGCCCAAGTTATCTCCGGGTACTCTATCAAATTCTATTTTAGTTGTTGTGAAGCCAAAGAGTTTTGGAAGTTGAGTCCTTGAGTGAATGCTTGAACAACCCAATCGTCCACAACCAGGGGCAAATCCATCCTCTCCATTTGAAACCTAGACACGAACTCCCTGAGCATTTCGTTATCTCTTTGCTTGACTTTGAAGAGGTCCTATTTTCCGTTCTCGACTTTGATGGCCCCGGCATGAGCTTTTGTGAAGGCATCCACAAGCATGCCAAACGAATCAATGAAATATGGAGGCAGGTTATGATACTATATCATTGCTCCTTTAGACAGGGTTTCCCCGAACTTTTTCAGGACAACCGATTCAATTTTGTCATTTTCCAAGTCATTTCCCTTGATGGCACACGTGCATGAGGTCACATGTTCATTCGGATTCGTGGTACTATTATACTTTGGAATTTCGGGCATACGGAACTTCTTTGAGATTGGTTTCGGAGCTGTGCTCGGAGGGAAAGGTTTTTGGATGAACTTCTTGGAATCCAAGCCATTCAATATCGGGGATACTCCTGCGATTTGATCAACCCTGGAGTTATAGGTCTCTACTTTTTTGTCGTTGGCTTCGATTTTCTTTTCTCCTGATTCCAACCGTTTTATCAATTCCTCAAGCATCTTTATTATCTCAGGGTATGTTCCGGGTTCAACTTCACCCGGCCTTTCTGTGGCCGGTTCATTTCTGCGAGTGTTTTCCCAGGATGGTTAGGGCTCAACTCTGCTGGGGCGTGACTTTGGTTCTGCAACTGGGCTATCGTTGTCTGTTGAGCCTGTAACATTTGGAAGAACACCCGTAAATTGATCCCATCACCTTCGCCATCATGTGTACTCCTGGCCATCGATCGGGCTCCCCCGTGAACGTTGTTTTTGGGGTCGGTAGGCAAGTTTGCGTCGATATCTACATGTGAGTTAGCATCGATCGGGTCCGCAACTGGAACCATGTTGGGGTCAATAGGGGGCACCTCGTTAATGGGTACTACATTGTTGTTCTCGCCCTGGTGGCCAGACTTTGCACCAACGTTCACAGAAGCAGATTAAGAGTTCAACATTTTTAATTTGACTTGAAATTAAAATCTTAAAGAACAAGTTTAAAATAGCGTGTGCTATGAAATTTTTTATCAAATTACCACTATTATCCCTATCCCTAGGTGGGCACCAAATTGTTTACCCTAAAAATGGATAATAATTGAATTTATATATGGGTTTAAGTATATGTGGATTAATTCAGTACAAGTGATTAGTAGTGTTAGATTAAACAAATGAAAAACATTATAGATGACCAAACCAATGGTAAGGGTGATTCTGAGCTCGGTTGAAGGCTCGATGAAGAACCTGCCCTCGATTCCAAGCTTATACTTATGAAGAACTTAAGAACAAGAATCAGAACTTTGAACAACAAAGAGAATTGAAATAAATTTTCTTGATATGCGTGTTATAATATGTTTAATGAACACTTAGTTTCCCCTTTATATAGTAGGGAAGTTTCACCATAAGTACAATTCTAAAAAAGAAAAAATCTTTCTTTATGCTAATCATTGATTCACTACTGATACGAGCTGGGATTTACGTCGGAACATCCGGTTGGGTAAGGATGTCATTAATCTTTGTTAGTCGTGTTCGGTCGCCTGGTAATGCTCTCCGAAGTTGAAGGACTCGCATCGGACCCGGGAGATGTGTCCCCATGCTTCTGAGGGCAGATGTTATGCTCGATACCCGATGTGAGAGGTTTTTCGCCCAAACTCTGATTCCTTATGATCACGTTCCAGTCCTGTTTGTCTTGTCGAGAAATCAAAATGTTCAACGGGCTCGATGTTACCCGCATACAATAGACATGTATTATTTTGCCAAATCTGATTCAATTGATATTCTCAAAAACCTATATTAGCTAAGAATAATATGAAAAACACTATCTAATATTAGAATAAAAAATATTTTTATTGTCTAATATGGTTGATTCACTTAACTAAAACAGGGAATCTAATATTTTGTTCATAACAAAGTGAGCAACTTGTGCTAGCAATAGCTATTAAACAATAAATTAGTGACAAAACGTTGTAAGCTCTTACTAATCATTTCATACGAAATAGAGCTGTCAAGATAGTATGTGCAAATAGAGTGATTCAACGGGACCAAAAAAGGCCAAAACACAAAGAATGTAAAACATCAAGAAAGAAAATTGAAACTATGTTTCCACACGACAAAAGCCGGCAAAGCTTTTCAAGATAAAAGAAAGAGAAAATGACATTGTATAGCCGCTCTCAAAATAATAGTCAAATTTTTTTATATGTTATGTACGTATATACATTGCATATGTAATATACAAATTTTATACTCTTTTTCGGCTACCGAATGTAAATAGTTTCTGTCGCGGGCTAAAAATGATAATACCCCTAAAAGAAAAGGAGAAACATTTATATATGATTAAAAAGGAAAAAACATGCAAATGTCTATAGAGAAGACTTTACAACCTTTTGTGAATGTATAGATTAACAACCTTTTATGAAGGTATAGACTCACATAGAACCACCTAATAAAAAAACCAAATCATAACTTAAAAAGGACCAAGAGAAAAAAAATTAGAACTGGGACGGACATGGTACTTCTTTATTTATTTTTTCTTTTTGTATTAAGCCAATCACTCAAATTTTCACATCCTGTGGTGCTGGGGGTTTTGGCGAGACCCCTACCATGTTTATACCAAAAATGTACATAGGAGGGGGACATGGACGTGACCTCCTTCTGATCTTGAAGAACATGAGGGGTTATAAATATTTACATCCAACTCTTGTTCAGCTACCAAAAGAATCAACTTACAAAGAAATTAGTTTTATCGTACCTATTTCTAAAACTAGGTAATTGCCACTAATCTAGTTGAAAGGGCCCTTTTACATTTTCTGGGAGTTGTTGAAAATAGTAAAAGAAAGAACTTTTGCCCGAAATAGCAGCATTTTAGCAAGCATGTCGGCTACTTGATTTGCTTTCCAATAGCAGTGGGCAATATTAACATTTGCTTGTGTTAGAATCTGTCATGTTTCTTTGACCATCTTCTTGAGTTTGAGATTATTTTTGTTGCCTTGTATCAACACGTTGGCAATAATCTCTGAGTCTATCTCCAATTCAATATTGTTGTATCCTTGGCGGACAACCCATTGGATTCCCTTTTTATCAGTCATAGCCTCAACGGTGTTATTTGTATTACATTCGACGAGTAGGGAGAAATCCATGATTAGTTTAGCTTGTTTGTACCTGACTATTCCCCTTATTTCTGCTTTACCTATTTTCTTGAAATAGCTTCCATCTGTATTCACTTTGATCTTTCCAGGAGAAAGTTTCTGCCATCTAATTTGTTGCACTCTGAAGGTTGGTCTCCATCTTTCAATCATTTCAAAGAACCTTGGCCAAGACTCTATTTTACTAATTTTTGGGAATGCCATATCTAGAGTCGCTTGTATGGTACAACTTATGTGCATTTCCATGCTTCTGACTTGAAATTTATTTTGTTCACCATACCTATACGAGCTCCAACTTCTCCATATTTCCCAACACACGGCCAAAAGGATTGCTCGAAGAATGAATTTGTGAATGTTGTTCTTAGACATTGTGTCCCACCAGTTTTTAAAAATTCTCCTAATGCTCAGTTTTCATGTTTGATGCCCGGGGGGCTCCAAAAGCTTGCCATAATCGTTGAGACGCTTATCCTTCTATGAAGACATGTTTCATTGAGTCTTACTTAGGATTGTTACAACACCTGCATTTGGAAACAACATGGTTACCAAATTTAGAAATAACTTTGTCAAAAGGAAACTTACCAAGATATAGTCTCCAAGCCAAGAAGGAGATTTTGAAGGGACTGCAATTGAGCCACATATGGTGAAGAGCCGGAATCTTCGTTTTTCTACTCCTTATTGTATGTCAGGCGCTTTTGTTGGGATATTGACCATCTGCAGAGGCATCCCATAATGTATAGTCTTCTTGACTCTGATCTCCAATGTCATTAGCACTAAAGTGTAGGGCAAACTGCTCGTTGAGAGTGTTGATAAGTTTGTCCATATTCCAGGCCTAGCTGCCCTCTTGAATAAATTCCTTAACAGTAGTATTTTTACTCTTTCTGCCATTTGGAAAAACAGTTGGTTAACGCCCCTTTACCTGACTAGTTATCCACCAGAAGTTGCTATTGCCCTTGTTAATACACCAAATCATGTTTTTTTTCACTTTGTCTCTAATTTGGGTCATATGTTTCCAAGCATGTGAGTTGCCTGATGCCCATCTTTTTGCTACAGGGTAAGATCTGATGCAATATTTAGCTCTAACGTGGGTTGCTCATAGTGTGTTTTGAGTTCTAAATCTCCACCACCTCTTCATGGCTAAAGTATTACTAATATCCTCCATAGAACTTATTCCAATTCCACCTTCTTCTTTAGGTAGGCACAGGTTCCTCCAAGCACTCCAATGATACTTCTTTTTATCCACTGAAGAGTGTAATTAGGTAGAGATTGGAGGACGCTTTTAATAAGAACCATTCTACCACCACAAGTAAGAAGTCTGTCCTGCCACCCATTTAATCGCTTAGACACTTTGAAAAGTGAGAGAGTTTTTTTCTACCCACATATAAGGAGCAACCTAGATAGTTAAAGGGAAAACTTTTTTCCATGAAGCCCGTAGTTGTTCTCATCTTGTTGATTCTTTGTGCTCTAGCTTTAGGATCCGTGAGAAAGAAACTTTTGTCGCCACTAACCTTTTGCCCTGAGGTTCTCTCATAGTTTCTTACTTGTTTCATAATCAATCTGACTGATTTGTTATTGCTAGCTCTGAAGATCACAATATCATCCGCATAAGCCAAGTGGTTTATTGGAGGGCATCTTTGATTCATGTTAAAAGGAGTGAAATCTGGATCAGAATGAAGCTTATTCAAGAATCTGGACAATACTTCTCTAGCTATGATAAACAAAGAAGGTGACAGAGGGTCGCCTTGCTTCAGCCCTTGTGAAGATGTAAAGAACCCCTTTCTCGATCCATTAATAACAATAGAATGCCAGGCTTCTGACTCCAACCTCGAAATGATATCAATCCAAGATTCTGCAAATCCAAACCTTCTCATAACTGAATCTAAAAAGGCCCAAGATAATCTGTCGTACGCCTTGGCGATATCTAGCTTGATTACCATGTTACCACCTTTGTTGTCTTTGCTAATTCCTTGTATGATCTCTTGAGCTAGTATCACATTTTCTGTAATAAGCCTACATTTCACGAAGCCACTTTGATTGTCTAAGGTCAACTTTGGTAGAAGAGTATTTAACCTGCCCGCAAGGATTTTGGAAATGATTTTTGTACTGAAGTTGGTACGGCTGATAGGTCTTAATTCTGAGAAATTGGCAGGGAACTCAACCTTGGGAATTAAGACAATGCAGGAGTGGAAATAAATTTTTGTAAGGTTGCGACCATTAAAAAAGGTCTAGACAAAATTAGCTATATCATCTTTGATAGTTTCCCAACAAGTCTGGAAAAAAGCCCTATTGAAACCATTTGGACTAGCTGCACTGTGTTGACTGAGGTTGAAGAATGCCTCTCTAATCTCGTTAATTTCTGGAATAACTGTCAGATAATCATTCTCTTCAGTAAAGATGATATTTGGAATGCAATTCAGGATTGATTTATTCATTGTAAGAGCTTGGAGATTGAAAAGTTTCTCGAAATGTTTCACAACTGCCTTGGCAATCTTGACATCCTTTTGCACCTATTTGTATCTATGATTTTTGATTCTGTGCATGTGGATTCTTCTTCTACTATCTCTGAGGACACTGTGAAAGTATCTGCTATTGTAGTCACCCTCTTGAAACCATTTAACTTTGGATTTTTGCCTTAGAATATTATCTTGTATGCCAAGCCATTTAACATATTTCGCATGAGCTTTGTTAAGCTCTTCCCTGCTATCCTTCGAATTCCTTTGAAGATCCAACTCTTCTAGTTGTTGAACTTTGACTTTCCAATTGTTGAACTGCTTGTATATGTCGCCAATGTTTTCTTTAGACTACTGACTGAGATTTTTGGATAGTGTTTGCAGCTTAGTCTTTAATCTCCACATAGCATTTCCTTCTACCTGAGTGCTCCAGGATTCTTGAACTACTTCCATAAAATCAGGATGTTGTACCCAATAATTAAGGAACCTGAAATACTTGATAACCTCTTGTTGATCATTCCGACATTTCATGAGTAAAGGTCGATGATCTGAACCTGTTCTCACCAGATGCCTAACAAAGTTTTATTGAAGTTTTCGATCCCATTGGTCGTTGATCAAGTCTGTCCAGCTTCTTCCAAATTCTCTTCCTTGGATGTTTATTGTTGCACCAAGTATATTTAGGTCCCACATAGCAAATATCCATAAGTCCATATGTTTCCATGGTGGTAACAAAGTCAAAGCTTTTGTAAGCTCTATAAGGACTGCCTCCCAGCTTCTCCCCAGACTCCATAATAACATTAAAGTCACCATTCGTACACCAAGGCCCATTGATAATATTAGTCATGTTCTCTAAGCCTTCCCATAGATTTTTTCTTTCTGTAGCACTGCACTTAGCATACACTATTGTGACATAATTATCATCACTAATACAATTTTCTTTGAATCAAAGAGTAACTTGTTGGTCTTCATTGGCAACTAGATCTGCCTGGTAATTCCAAAAGCACCATATTTGCCCGTTGGCATTAGCAAAACAATGTTGAAAGCCCAAAAATATTTTGTAACCCTCAATTTCTTTACTATTTAACAAATGTTCATAGATAGCCACAAAATCACAATTTTAATGTTGATTAAGTTCTTCGAACGATGTATGGCCTTTTTTAACCTAACACCTCTAATATTCCAGAATATGGTACTAATCATTAGAAACTTGATTCTGAGTACCCTATTTTTGTTCCTTCCCTCTTTGGAAAGGAGTGTCTTTTGTTTTGGAATTTTTTCATGTCCTTATTTGTCTGTTTTTTCCTTTCCCATCTTTTGGACATGAATTTTCCTTTACTCTGGCTATCTCTTGCGACTTCTCAGGGCTACCTCTTTGCTTGTCATCATTGATGTTTGAAGAAGTTGAGTTAGTTTGTTGTTGCTCAATTTCATCCTCCTGGTTGTTCTGGTCACTTTGTGTGGCCTCTTTGTCTTGGTCCTCCCCAAATAGTTCTAACACCAATTAAATAGGAGGTTGATTTCTTATTTCTGTGTCTATCCTGCTGGAAGGATATTGATGTTTGTTGTGTTCCTTTTTTCCTATTTTGTAACTGTTATGGGCATCCTGATCTCTTTTATTTATTCATTTCGTCCTGTTCACTTACATACTCCTTGTTTTCTGAACTCATGGTTCTCCTTTCTGCAATAGTGTGTCTTTCGTTGTCTATATCAGTGATGTTGCTTTCAAAAACCTCTTGAGATTGGTCAGCTGTGTGATCCTTAGTAGATGAATGGTTTGCCGAGGGTTCTTCCATTGACATGTCTGTTTGAACATCTGTATCCTTCATGACCTGTTGTTGTGAAACTGCCTCACTACCCAGGATTTGTTGCTTGATTCTCTTGTTGATTTCTTTGTTAACTTTGAACTGGCCATGTGTTATTGCTGGTTTAAATAACACTATACTTTTTTTCCGGGCATATTTTTCCTCTTGTGCTTTTTCTTTTTGGAATTGGTTCTGTCTTTTGTGTTTTGTTCTCCTTCCTGATCATTCTCCTGCATCCTCTCTTTGTTTTCAATAGACTGCCCACTTTCTCTTGCCTCTATGGCTTCCTTTTTTCTCTTTTGCATGTTCCTCTTAGTATTAGGTACTTTCCATATCTCTTCCTCCTTCTTTTCCTTTCCCTCTTTGTTATTGCTATTTGTGACCACTTTTCCGCTTGTTTGTCCCATGCCTCGTGTAGTTTGATCCTCCTATTTTCCTTGTGCTTCTTGGGTTGTATTGATATTCTCCTTTTTTGTCGTGTTTTGATTGTTGTACGTCTCCCCTGTGTAACTCTTGTGATTATCCCCTCTACCAGTGGATTCATCAGCATCTTATTTTTGCCCTCTTTTTCCTTCTGTTTTTCTCGCTCCAGTGCCCTGTACAGAGTGCCCTAGAATCTTATAATTCTTACAATACTTTGGTACTCTTTCATATTCCAAGTTCTCGGTGAAGCCTTTTAGCGGATTAGTTTCTTCCTCTTGGCCCACATATATTGAGTTAATCAGAGGCTTTGTAAGATCGATTTCAACTCTGACTTTAGCCATCCCTGTCCTTGTCCTATAATCAGTCGTTATTTACATTGATAATGGTACCCCCACTGGTCCTAATATCTGTTTAACATAGTGCCAATAATGGAAATGGAAAGGAAGACACGGCAGTAGGACCCAAACTGGCAGTATAAGGGAGTCCTCTTCCGGCTTGAAATCGGGGGACCATTTTTGAAGCCACTTAACTATTCCATCAATTTCGATTGACCTTCTGAACCAAACCGTTTTGCAATCTTCTTCATTGGTTACATCTATAAACACGGTTTGAAAACCGTAGACTCTAATTTTTGCCTCACCTTCGAGCGACACTTTTTCAGCGAAGGTTGATCTAATTCGTTCAATATTAGGTCTTGTTCTCAGAAACTTACCAATGATTTTGTATTTACACTCTTCTACCATTACTCCATAGTAGTCACTAGCTTTAACGATGACTGTCGGAATTCCGTTATGAGTTGAAACCCTAGCTTTTACATTTGGATCGCCCAATCTAACACCTTTGAATTTTGCAAGAGTTTCTACTTCAGTTGCATAGTCCCCATTCAACGGTGTGTATGCACCACTCTCCCAAAAGGGGGAGAAATGTTATCGTTCTGTTCCGTAGAGTTCAATTGTACAAAGAGAAATCTGTTATGAAAGAAGAATCAAATCAACAACACATGATAAGGTGTACATAACTTAATAGATAATAATTAATTAACATATAATCACGCTAAAAATAGGACATTTCACAGCTAAATTTTCGATTGTCCAAATAATAAAGTAGAACCTGACATAATTGGGGAAAATCAGTGGAGAAAATAGAAATAGCATAGGATCAATCCAAAGGTAATCATTAACACAATAAAGCAAAAACGAATAAAATAGAGAAACACAATTGAGAAAATCAAATTAACATAGGATCAACCTAAGAACAGTACCTTTCATAAATAAATGTTCCTTCGTCCACGCAACAACGTGACACCAAAGAACATAAGGGAAACTCGATTGAGAAAATAGACGTATAATAGGATCAAGTTAAACAGAGCTACTTTCAGACTTAGGACCACCAGTGAATGGTTACCAACGATAATCTTTGTTCAATTGCAAGTTACAATAGCAGACGCATCATTCATTAACGAACTGCTTTTGAGAAAACTTAGGTGCTTTACTATTCCAAATTTCTCATCTTTTATTTCGATTGTCTTCAAATTATGTGATGACTCGATAGGTCATCTCATATTTTAAAAACCTGATTTTGTGATCCAAAGCCTTAAAAATTATATTTTATCCTTCCTCGATTTATGTGCGCAGTCCGAGCATCTTTCTGGAAAGCTTTTATGTTAAAACTAAGAAAAATAAGAATTTTTGCCTAAAAACTTCATTTGAGTTGACTTCGGTCAACATTTTGAGTAAACGGACCTGGATTCGTATTTGACGGTCTCGATGGGCCCGTACCATGATTTGGGACTTGGACGTATGTCCGGAATCGAATTCGGAAGTCCCTAGCTCGACATAACGTACTTTGTCAAAGTTGAAAGTTAAAGGCTTAATGAATTTGAAACCAAATCTTGACTTTTTAGATAACGGGTCCTTATTTTGGTTCCGGAGCCTGGTATAGGTCCAATACCATATTTATGACTTGTATGTGAAATTTGATGAAAAACGGAGTTGGTTTGACGTGATTCGGACGTCCAGTTGTAAAAATAGAAGTTTCAAAGTTTTCTTGAAAAAATTCATTTGATTGGTGTTCAATTCATAGTTTTAGGTGTTATTTTGGTGTTTTTATCGAGCGAGCAAGTTCATATGATATTTTTAGACTTGTGTGCATAGTTGGTTTAGAGCCCCGAGGGGTCGGGTGAGTTTTCGATAGGCTACAAAGTGAATTGGACTAAGAACATTTGCTGGTGTCTGCAATTTCTGGGAACTGGCCTCTGTGCAAGATTAAAGTTCGCATTTGCGAACATTTCCATCTTCTGTCAGGCTTGCATTTGCGAGCCATTTCTTCGCATTTGTGAAGTATGCCTGGGTCAGCCTAGGTTCGCATTTTCGATCATGAGGTAACATTTGCGGAAGGCCAGTGTCCGCATTTGCGATGGGAGTTGGGGAGGGAGATTCTTAGCGTTTGCGATTATTGGGTCGCATTTGCGGTGAAGCCAGTGTTCGCATTTGTGAACTTTTTATCGCAAATGCGATGATTGAAGAGCTGTAGAGTCTTCGCAAATGTGATGGATTTCTCGCATTTGCGAAGCCGAGGTCGCAAATGCGACATCTGTAACTGAACAAAATATGATTTAGACGGGATTTTTGGTTCATTCTTCAAATTTTCAAAACCTAAAACTTGTAGGCGATTTTTCCAAAACCCTTTCTTCCCCAAATCATTGGTAAGTGATTCTAACCTATTTCCCTTCAATCCTTCACTATATTTCACAAGTTTTCAACCTAAACTCTAGAGTTTTCATGGTGGAATTTGGAGTTTTTAGGTAGAAATTAGGGATTTGGTAAATTAAGGATTTAGACCTCAAATTGAGGTTGGATTCCAAAATAAATCACATAATCGGGCTCGGGGTGAATGGGTAATCAGGTTTTGGTCTTAATTCCGGGTTTGGATCAAGTGAGCCCGGGTGTTGACTTTTTCAAAAATTGCCTAAATTGAATTCTTGCAATCGTGGGTAGATCCTAAGGCTTAATTTGAATCGTTTGGTTGGTAATTACTAGATTCTATTGGTCGGGAAGCTTGTTTGAGAGGCAAGGCTGTGATTAAGCAGTGAGTGATCCTTAGAGCGAGGTAAGTGTTGTGTCTAACCTTGACTTGAGAGAATTAGGAACCCTCAGGCTATTTGTTATGTGAATTTCATGTGAGCGGCGTATATGTGAGGTGACAAGTGCTTATGCGTCGCCAAATTATCTGTTTTCTTTGTTTTTCCGCTTTTCTTATATTATCTCTTTCCCTGTCTTAATTATTACATGCTCTAATTGTGTTCCCAAACCTAATTGCTACTTGTTAGTCATTGTTTTCTCCTGTTCATGATATTAGTTCTTTCTATAGTTTCATAATCTCCTACTATTTGCTTTAGTTGGTTTATCTGTACCTTTTAGTTGTAAATTCCTGTCACGACCCAAATTCTCAACCTTAGAGATCGTGATGGCGCCTAACATCACACTTGCTAGGCAAGCCAATGTTAGAGTTCGATTAGCTATTTTTCTTTGATTATCCCTTTAGACATAATAAAATAAAATTAAAGTAACTTAATCCAATATTTTTCAATGAATAACTCCAAATAAAAATGATAAACAACTAAATAAATCGAGCCACAAACTAATTATAGAAATAACTCTAAGACTACCCCAAGGTCTGGTGTCACAATTCACGAACTACGAAAGAATACTACAAATAATGGGCTGAAAGAAATAATATAATTATTTTAAAAAAATATAAAATAGTCTCTACGAACTAAGAGAAGACTCTCGGGATCTGCGAATGCCGACAGATATACCTCGTGTCTCCGGATAATGGATGGTTGCTACTAAAAATCTCTACTGTTGGCCGGTACCTGGATCTACACAAAAGTGTGCAGAGTGTAGTATCAGTACAACCGATCCCATGTACTGAGTAAGTGTTGAGCCTAACCTCGACGAAGTAGTGACGAGGCTAAGGCAGGGCAATCATATCTTAACCTGTGATATATATATATATATATATATATATATAAAGCAATAAAAAAATTCTACACAAACAAGAAAATATAAACTGAAACAATAAATAAAATGACTCCGTCGCCTATTCCAGGCCTCAGCTGTCACCAAAATCTCACACAAATTTCTAGAAGAACTTCCAAGGTTATGACTTCCAAAATAGCCGTAAGTACGGAATGCGAAAGATAATAGAGTAAAACAGTAAATTCTTTTCAAATCTGTAAGCTTCAAATCCTTGAGTTTCAGAACCAGTAAAATATCAATTAAATTCAATAAAACACAAGTATCCTCCCTTATCACAGTCATATATTTATTTTTTCTCTGTCCACCCTTATCGCAATCATATATATTTTTCATGTCCACCCTTATCACAATCATATATATTTCTCATGCCCACCCTTATCACAGTCATATATATAATTCCTTTGTCCACCCTTATTTACCCTTATCACAGTCATATATATATATATATATATATATATATATAT